>VXBL01009768.1:1076531-1098563 GCA_013400195.1 Aramus guarauna
TTCCCCTTTCCTCCCCCCTTCTATTAATGTTTTGCTGGTGTGACCCCGGGCGGTGCGAGGGGACAGCCGGTGGTGTGTCAGGATTGAGGGCAGTGTTACCTGGTGTGGAGTTCTGGAAAATTAGCCCGCACTGGAATATCTTTTGGGAAGTGTAATGCGGGAATGGGGTTTACTTCAACGGGAGAGATTTTCAGCAGTAGTTGTCAGGTGTGTGTTACCCTGCAGCGCTAATAAATGAGCTTAATTAGCTGACTGATTGAAAGCCTGCCTCTTTTTTAATAACCTAAACTTGAAATATTTCTCAGGAAGACTGGGGCTCAGTTAGTAAAAAGTAGCTATTTCCAACTTGGTAGAAGTGTGAGGCTGTGCAAGCCACTTACTGGAAGCTGTAGCTGAGGGAGGCTGTTAGGTTTTTACTACTTTTGTCCTTTTCATCGTGTTCTTGCGGGTAGTGAGAGTTGACCTACCACGTGCTGCTGCTGGTGAAGGGCAGACCACCCCCAAATTGTGCTGAAAATCTCTGCTGTTGCCACATTTGCAACAAGATTTTGAATGATTGTACCCTCAGTAATAGGCTGACAAGTCAGAGATGATCTATTGCCTTCAAGAGGTGAGTTAACTCGTTGCACTTGACTTTACATTTACATCTCTGACGTCACCTGTGCTGAAACTTTTAAACCAGTACTTTCAGCTCCAGCCTGTCTGGCCTTATGTAAACTCACCGAAACAATAAACTTCAAAGCAATCTGAATTAACTTCAAAACTATCTTTTTAATTATTTTTTTTTGTCAGAACTAAGATTTAAAAGGGATATGTAAAAGGACAAATGAGACTAATACAGAGTAATAAGATTATTTATCCATCAGCTTTCCATGCAAGTTCTTTTAAAAAAAATTAAAAATCTTAATTTTGATGCATTTTTTGTTGCAACAGATTATGTCTTCTGTCTGGTACTTTGTTTGCTGTTGGTGGTTGGTACAAACTTGAGAGTATTCGGAGTGCGCGAGTCAGTCTAGTTGATCAAGTGTTGTGTGAGACAGAGAGGAGATTTCAATTCTGTCACGGTCTCTGTGTCGCTTCCTTGGGCAATAGATTCTTCCGAGATATTTGAAGCTTGGCACAAAAGTCCGTATTTCTTTCCTCAAGTATCAATTAAAGGTTAATAAGGTGTAAAGGAACCTCCTATTATTTCTTAACACACTGATCTGGACATGCTGGATAGATGCCATTGCTGCTACCAACATTCTTATGTTAGGTGTACGTTCTTTAAATTTACTGTTTCAAAAAAACCCACCCAAGCCCTGAGTGCCAGCTGTGTGTGTGAGCGAATACTGCTGTGCTTGCCAGCTGTTGCGTATTTGAACATCTATCACGATCTGGATCATTCAGTGGAAGTTGCCAGTCATTGGGCTGGAATGTTGATTTCTCCTGAAAATCTGCCTTTGAGCTTATTTATGCAAGATTTATTGCAATAACTTTCTTACTGCTTCTTTCTTTAATGGTATAATGATATTTTGTCAAAAAATATCACTCAGACCTCATGATAATCACAGGAGCAAGGCTTTTCATGTTTAGCCACAGGCTGATGTAGCAGTAACATGATTTTCTTTTTTTTTCCTGGTTTAGCCTATCTACACTCTTTAGAGTTCAGCTCGTGTAGCAGGGTGAGTGTAATGTTCCCGAAAGGCTGGCTGGCTAAGACTTTTCTGAGAGTGAATTTAATAGCAACAAAGGCGTTACAGCGGGGGTGTAATGCTGCTGGCTAGCCTGGGTCTGCTGCCAGCGTCCTGCCAAATGCAATGTGAAGCCCCACAGCTGCAGCGTTTCTGATCGATACGTGGGCACAGTCGGTAACGTGGCACTTAACGGGCTCGGTACTTGGCACAGCGTATAGTTTTGTAGTTCATCCAATACAGTTTTCAGTGTGTTTTCTGTGTCGCAGCAGCACTCTGAATTAAAATTGGCTATCCTTAGTCCTCGTGCAGTGCTTAGAGATAAAACATTTGAGTTTCTCTGTTAGTGCTTTGTCCTTTCTCCACGGGCCAAATCTCCTGTATTGCAGGAGAGCTGTGTGACGTTGGGTTTTGGTCAGGGAGGTGAAGTGGGTTTTTGTTTTTCTACAGGGTCCTGTCTCAGTTCCCTTTAAAAGTGGTAAAACAAATCTCAGTAACGGAACCATTTACGAGGAATGAGCCCCCAAGACAGGGAGTTAATGCAAAACAGCCATTAAATTTTAAACACTCGCTACAGCTTAGTCTCTACTGACAAGTGCACTTGGCACACACGTAGTTTTCAGAGTTCTCTGCAGATTCAGTTGAAAGAACACAACTGCTTGTAAAAGTGAGCCCGTATTTTTGTTTGCTGTGTTATTTTCATAGTTTATCCTATGTAATCTAAAGTGTTTTGCTGTATTACAGTGGCACTCAGCGCGGGTATTGCAAAGCATGTTGATAGTTATTCTTCCTTCACTTTTAGACACAGAAGTAATGCTATTATAGATTTTTAAAAGACTACATTTTTAGTCACGTTAAAAATAACTGAAAATTGTCTTCAAGTTCAGGAATCTTAAGCAGCATGTAACTTAATAAAAACAACTTCAAATTTCATTTGATGTTGTGTTCTTAGTTGTGACTGCAGAAGCCTGTGAGAGGTTTTGTGGTAAATTTAGGTTTGTCCATAATGCTGTTCTTTATTTTTCTGTTTTCCTGTTACAGTAGCAAGGTGATTTTTCTTAAATGTCTTCTTTCAACTAAGATTCCACGTCTTAGTGGTCGTTGTAACCTCTTTCAGAGCAAAGGAACTGTACTGCTCTTGCCATTCTTACTGTTTTTATTCCTTTTTTAGAAGAGTTTTTGGAGTTTTCTGTAGGATTCTCTCACTTCTCTAACAGTAAAACTGTGTATTACCAGCAAGTTTTCAATTGTTAGTGTTGCTATATAGCTCTTCTGTTGGTAAGTCACGGAATTCTTATCAAAAACATAGAGTAAGTAAGAAATTTACCACTTTAAATGAGAGAGAGATATGGGATATGGATTTCAGGCTCTTGTCTGTGTTGAGATATGTTGAAATCACGAGCAGGACATATGTTGATTCACATCATACCTAGTCATGAAATGTAATCCTGCCCACTGTTGCAAGAGGAGGAAAAGGCTGTTTAGTTTCTCAATGAGGTGTTGTTTTTTTTCATGTTGGCAATAAGCTATTTCAACAAAGTTAAGATTACATTGAATTTAGTTGTGCCTGTCTGTAAAGGGTTGGCACATGCCAAATATGATGCTACCTTTTAATTTCTCCCAGGACAACTTTTTTTGTCAAGTGTTA
Source organism: Aramus guarauna (assembly GCA_013400195.1). Taxonomy (NCBI): domain Eukaryota; kingdom Metazoa; phylum Chordata; class Aves; order Gruiformes; family Aramidae; genus Aramus; species Aramus guarauna. The sequence continues at coordinate 1,079,853 of VXBL01009768.1, forward strand.
GCTCAAATTCCAGGAAACTAGTTTTTAGTGGAGTTCAGAGGTGAAAGCTAAAGCCAGACGTGCAGTCCGTGAGTCTGAGGCACTTCTCTGGTAGTTTTTGCATAATAAGGAGACACTTCAAAGGTCTCTCTTTTACTTCAGGAGTTGATTATTTCACAATAAGTGCTGGGTGTTGATTGTATTTATCATACTGAGGATCTCTTTCATAACTGGGATGTTCCCTATTTTATGACCCAATGGGAATTTCAATTGTCTGACTTTAGAGGACGTGGAATTAATTTGGGGTCATTTTTTGACAATTCAGGCAGCTTTTAATGAGATGAACATTATGGTGATGAAGAGAATTTATTCTGGATAACTGCAATTTGGGTGCTCAGAGCTGAGTTCTGTTGCTGAAACCTTTGAGCTCCATTTAATGTAAATAAAATCTGGAGTTTGCTGGCACTGGGATTAGAACTAGAGTATTTTTAATGTTTAATTTTCATGTTGTTGGTTTTTTCTTTTTTTTTTTTTTTTTTTTTCAGGTATTACTTGTGGTCGTACACGCATCCCTGTTTTAGGAAAACTTGGGACTTTTGAAACTTGTTCCCTAAGACGAATTCCTCTTAGAAACTTTTCAGAAACACCAGCGTATTTTGCTTCCAAGGATGGTGCAAGCAAGGATAGTTCTGGAGATGGAAGCAAGGTAATCTCCGTGCATTCGGTTTTTCAATAGTTTACATAAAATGTTTCTTAAATGTTTTTAGTAAATTTATTTTTCCTTACTTAAAATTAGAATCTTCTTGACACTTTTGCTAAATCTTGACACTTCCGATCCTTCAAATTGCTCAACTGACAGTGAAGAAAAAATAAATCGTATTGTGAATTTGTTAACAGACAAACCTTATAAACATCCCATAATGCTATTCCTGGTTTTATAAATCTTTTTGCCTAGTGTAAAGGGACATTTGAAAACTTTGTAGAATGTTATAAATCCACATCAGGTTTCAGGATCTTAGGAAAGAGCAGTAATCAGAACTAATCTCCTTCTAAGAGCCTGCCACTCCCAAGCAGGCTTTTTAAAGTATGTAAGTTTTAAAATGTTGTTGTTTTTGTTTTTTTTTCAGCACTGATTTGGTAGTTGTATTAAGCAAGACAAGTTCATGAGACTAGTTTTATTCTTGTTAGTAAACTGTAATAACTGTGATCTATTTTCATCCTAGTCTTTCTCTATAATTATAGTTAATAAACAGCTTCTTCAGATAAATGATTACCTGAGAATAAAACTGCTCTTTAGTCAGCAAATAAGATTTTGAGAGTTCACAGGCAATAACTTAGCTTTAGTATGGCGTGTTGTGACATCTGTCAACTGTCCAGGTGACATGGGTGTGTTCTGAAGGTTCAGATTAAACTTTTTTTTTTAAATAAGGAAGATGAAAAATTTTCAATAGTCTTTTTTTTTTTTCTTGAGAAGAGTTGTGAGAAGTGAGTAGACAAGCAAGGTTTAAAAAAAATGGGGAACTGTCTTAGAAAAAAGAAGAGAGATCTTTGCTGTTTCCTAAAATATAATAGCTTTTATTATTAATCAAAGTACAAAGGCCTAAAACAGGTATAGATTTAAAAAATGTTAACTTTGAACACCACTAAACAGGGTAACATGGAGAAAGACGAGTAGGCCTGTCAGGGAACTCTGCCTTAGAAGTAAAAAATAAAATATTTCCAAGCAATTTCTGAGATGCTTGTTTTATAGGCCATATCCACCCTACAGCCATCTGCCAGCATAGCTGCGTCTGTCAAGGGTGTGAGAAGAGTTGTGGCTTCAGAAACCCTTAGAATCAACACAGTTGCGATAATGAAATTACTCTCTCTATAAGTATGATTTGTTTTCTTCTCTGGGGTTAGAATAAATTACGTTGTTTTAATGGTATATTTCATTCTTGACACATTTTAGCTTGTTACTGTTCTAGTGCCAGTCAAGCAGTTCTAATGTAGATAAGGGATGCCTCTTCCATGAGCATCCAGAACTTGGCAGACCTGGGAATTGGAGATGTGTGTACGCTTCAAAATGTTTATATAGTGCTGTTCTAAGTTTTCAAAGCCTTTAAAAAATCCTGACAGTAGTTATTTTGTCATTCGGCTCTTGCAATATTCACGTTACTGGATTCTGTAAACACACTGCTAAATGCCTAATGTTACAGCTCCATTGTTTGGGGCTAATTGTCTGGAAATCTTTTTTTAGAAGTCTGTTGGTGAGGGGGGTGGTAAGAAGTCAAGCTCTGGAAGCTCTGGGAAAGGAGGGAACCAGCTGCGCTGCCCGAAGTGTGGTGACTTGTGCACGCACGTGGAGACCTTTGTGTGTAAGTTTTAATGAATATTTCCTTTTTAAAATAGACACCGATGTGACTATATTTGTCATCTAACATGGTCCCGATAGCTAAGTTTTAGCCTACCTAATTATACAACATCAAAAACTTTGTTATGCTTAGTTTGGCCGTGTTGGCATCAGCATGTGTTGTTTGTGTAATTTCCTATGATGCGTGGTGGAGCAGAATATGGTAGTGAAATTCAGACTGCAACTGGGAATATGCGGTTTTAAAATAGTTTGTTACATTTTATGCAGTGGAATAGGTGCTCATATAAACAATACCATTTTAATTACTGGTATTTCTTTCTGTCCATTGTATAAATATATACTTATGTATATGTATGTTTGTAATGTCAGTCCTTTGTTTACTAAATAATAAAACTTCAATCCTGCATGTGCTATAACCAAAGTACTTATCCAGCATAGGAATTAATATATGACAGATGCCTTACTAGAATGGTCTTCTGTGGCAAAGTCAAATCCATAATACATCCCAAACAGGAGGCTGGAAAGTCCAAATAGAAAATCCAAAACATGTCAGGTGCCTGATGTCCAGCAGCAGTAGCTACTTTTTTTGAAGTACAGTCCAAATTAATACCAGTTATGCTTTAAGTTCTATCAGACTTGAAGACATTTCTCCTTATTTCAGTGCAACACTGTTTTTACAAGTAAAAAGGGGGTTTCCAGTCTAATGATTAGACCAGTTTTGGTCTAATGAGACCACTGTAGAAAATAGTTGTCAGAAAGCAAATACCCATTGTTAGTTGGTGGGGCTCAGTGAGGAAGTATCAAGTCATAATCAGACTTGTACACTAAGAAGCTTAAGACAAGGTCAGCATAAACTTGTTCGAGGGTTGTTAATATTGCAGCTGGTAAAAATAATGAGCGGATGTGCTATTACCTGCTGCTACTCATCTGAGATACTAATTAGTACAAATGATCAAACATCACGAATCACAAGACAATTCTATAATAACAGTACATTTATGTAAGAGAAGAAGATCAGTCCTCAGTTACTATTTTTTTTTCCAGAAATAAGAAGTGGGTTTTCTTGTTTTGTTTGAAACTATAGGCAACAAGGCTTTTTGAAAAATCTGGCACGAGTTGATGGAACTAGAAATATGATCCTGTGTGGTGTTCAGTATGTTGGCGTCTCCCTGGACTAGGTGTGGTTGAAAACAGCGGAAGGATTTTTAACCTCATTTACCTTCTTATCAGATAATTCATGAGTAGACAGAGACATTTTGAAACTGTCTCACTTCACTGGTGTGTTTGCTCACCTTCTTACTGGAGTTTGGGCTTTTAGGTGGAAATATTTTTCAGGCATTGCCCCAATGTGGAACAATCACTGTGTATCCCTGGAAAGCAGAGATGTGATTTAGTCTGTTGTCAGTGTTGTTCAGAATCTTTAAGGGTGTTTGAAAACTTAGGAAGCGGGCTTGTTCGTACTGACGTTATGGGAGAAAATGCCTGGTGTATGCGATCTCAAATTCACTTCAGTGAATTGTGGCATCAGAACAGCGCAGGTACTGTAAACGGCTTGGGACTGGAAACCCACTTTTTACTTGTCAAAACAGTGTTGCAGCTGGTCAAATTTGTCAGAAGCTTGAAAGTCAAAATATGAGGAAGTCTGCTAGTGAATAATTGAATATATCTACTTTTCTCATCCTTACTCTGAGGCTTTAGGATTTTACAGACTTTAAATGAAGTCTGTTACTAGTTCAGACTAAGCACAGTGTCACCAGGTAACAGAGCAGAGCACACTTTGTTCATCTTGAAAACAGCGGTCGTCAGTTTTTTATTAATTGGTAACTTAAATAAACCAAAGATTGTAATTGCTCTGATTTCTCAGAAATCCCTGTGAGTCATAGTCAAGTTTTCTCTGGACCTGTGTCTTTCTGGTTTAGTCTGTTAATTTGAGCACACTGCTTCCCAGCCAAACTGTAGAATACAAAGCAGCTGGGAAATAGAAGAGCTAAATTCTAATTATCTTAAAAAACGTTTTAAAACCAAAAACTAACAAGAAAAAATCTGCCCCATTCTGCCCAAAATGAATGGGTTGCAGGTTGTATTAAACATACTGTAACTTGATTTTTCAGATAAGCGTTTTATGTTGCTTAGCCTGGAAAAATGATGAATTTGCTCAATTCTAGTTTGAATTACTGAACTACAGAGCCTTAAGCAGATATCTAAATCCAAAGGAAAATATGCAATTAGCATTTGTGTCAGTTTAAATAATAGGTTTTTCAGTCATTTTGAGAGAAGTAAGGAAACAAAATACTGAATAGAAGCCACATTTATTAGTAAATTAATTGCCATTGAGTGGCAGTGTGCCAGGCTGGTTATCCAGTGGAGTTAGTTTCTAATGGGGCTTTACTTTGTATCTCCCAATCTTTCACAAGGATTTGCTTGGCAATGGTTTTCCAGTAATTAACAATTAAGGAAGAAAATGAGGCAAACCAAAAGGAATTTTGCTTTGACACGCTTTCTGAGCAGTTCCTGTATTGTTTTGGGTTGTGAGACTCTGTAAGGAGAGTTTTATCATCAATGAGATAAGATGTGAGCCTCAGATGCAGAGTGAAATCCAATAGCTTTAAAGCTGATTGACATAAGAAGCCTTAACCATGCACTGCTTTTACTGTCTCCACCTGATGCCATCAGGTTAGCTCCTGTCCTCCAAAGCAAGACTTCCCTGCTACTGTACATACTTAATACGCAAGAACCTTCCCTGCTCCTTTTCCTGGTGTCTTTTTGCCTTATAGTAGTGTAATAGTAGCCCATTATCTCAACTCTACAAGTGTTTTTAAGATTAATCCTCCAATTGTTTTGGTTTCCTGTACGTATTGTAGAAACTCGGTGTTCCTCTTTGGTAAGGGGAGCTCGTAGGGACTTTAGAAATCTGTTTGCAAATGCAGCCTCTGTGGTAATTAATGTTGCCAAAATAAAAAACAACACTTGACTTGCATTTTACCACACTGTAAATATTTACAGACATCTTAATGAGAGTGCGGTAATTTGACATGAAGGCTCTTTGCTGTGCTTTTCTGTGTTTGCTAAAAGAACATAGAAAAACATGCCAGTATTGAAGAATAGCAAAGTCACTTGTAACTTCAAATGCTCAGTTTTAGGGCGGTAGATTAAACTTGGTTTCCTTGCATTTCAGAGCAAGCTTCCTTTTTTTTTTTTTTCCTTTCCTGTTTAAACTCATATTGATCCTTTTTTCCAGATTGCTGTGTGGAAGATAGAAACTGGCCAGTTTCACAGCTGTGTTTTGATAACTGAGTTTCCTCCCCAAGGCACCCCATACATAATTTTTTCTGTAGCCATGGACCCTATTGGTCTTGCTGATAATCAGGAAGATCTCTAATAACCTTCCTTTGTGCTGCTTAGAGTAATTGATAAAAGTGTACTCTGCATGATAATGTTTTCAGTGAATGATGTTTTAAAGATGCACAGTAGTATTCTTATAGGCTGCTCTTTATTTTCTATTTTTTTTAACCATTCCTGTGGATCTGTAAAGGGGGCAAGTATTCATGTGGCTATTCCATCCTAATAAAGTTATTAGCATTGCATAAGGAAGGACAATAGTTTCATGGTGATGTAGTCATTAAGAATATCAGAGGTGCTTTGAGTGAGCATTGGGAGAAAGTTTGGAGTTTTTCCCCCTACAATATTATTGCTAAATAATAGTTATGTAAAAGGGGTGCAAGCAAATGGTTCTCCATTGCATTCCCATCAGATATTTAATGCTAATTTGGGATGTTGCCAGGAGAGCTTTCCAGCTGTTATACAACTTTTCTTTGGAGTAGAGTTAATAAAGCTGTGATGGTCACAGTATTACATGCTACATTATTAAAATAATCTGCTGGCCTTACTTATACAGTTGCTAAGGTGTGTTTAATATTAAAAAAAGAACCCCACTCCTCTTTTGCTGATGCCAGCTCTATGGGAGGCAACAACAAGTTATAAATAAGCAGCTTGTTTATTGCTAGGGGTTGTTATTAAAGTCAGCTGGTACTACAGTTTTCAAGCCATTTTCTAAAAACTTTCTATGATTTCAGAAGTTTTGACATTGACGCTTTTCATGTGGTTGTTTTGCTACATTTACTTTGCTTTTAATTTATTACATTTACTAGTATATTTACTTTAAAGCAGCCCTGTTGCATTTCCTAGCATAGCAATATAGGCAGAAAAGATCTGTTTTGAATTACAAATTTGTTTTTCTCTTTTTGATTATTTCAACTTTGTTTTTCTAAAGGGGAAAAAAAAAAAAGTAGTGCAAGTTCTAGTTTACAGGCTTTTGAAACCAAACTTTGTGGATAACATGATTTCTTGAGACTTGGTTCACAAAGTCAGTGGTAGGAAGGTTTGGCTTTTGGAATTTGAAAGGAATTTGTTCTACTCTTGACAGTAAAAATAAATACGCAAAGGATCTTGCAAAACACCCAAGTCCTCATTACCTGTTGTGCACCACAGCTGCCTCTTTGGGATGAGCCCTTTGTGTGGCCCCAGTGTGGTCGGTGTCCTGGCCTTAGGTGACTTGAGCATGCTCCATAGCGTTCCACAGCCGGTGGGACACAGAGACCTGGAGCTGCCACAGCTATCCTTTCCCAAACCTGCTGCATGCTGTCTTTGAGATTGAAACTGTAGATTGCTTCCCCACACTTTAGTCTACTACGATTTTTTTTTTCTTTGCCTGCTAGTTTGAGAGTTAGGAACAACTCCAGCATAGTTAGAAGCCCTCATTAATTTTGCATCACTCTGAGATGCAAAGTTTCCTCTTTTGAGTGTAGTGCTACTGAATAAGTACGAAATAGATTTTTGCTCTTTAATCCCTTGTTTGGTTGCTGCCCTGTGTTGTGACTTTTTCAGCAAATTCCTCTGTGTCAAATTTTGTTGCCCAATAATTGCTTTTAAAGCTTCTAAGGTGAATGAAGGGGAAGTGTTGTGTAGACACAGAGGTGGCTGTGCTGTCTTACAGGTGTTTGTCCTGTGTGTGACAAACCCAGGTAGTTGAATGAATGTCATCTAAACAATTCTTCTTACTGTTCTATTTTACTTTTTCTGCAGCTTCTGCCCGCTTTGTGAAGTGTGAAAAGTGTCACCATTTTTTTGTTGTACTGTCAGAGGCAGACACAAAAAAGAGCATCATTAAAGAGCCCGAGTCAGCAGCAGAAGCTGTGAAATTGGCATTCCAGCAGAAGCCGCCACCTCCACCGAAAAAGGTACAGTTCTTAATTTCAGCCCAGTGTTTCCTTGTGTTCCAGCATGGTGAAACGCTTTACTACTTAATCTGCATCAGGTGTGTAACGTTCTCTGTGACAGAGCAACAAACAAGAAAGATGATTAGCTCAAGATTAAACCTTTGAGAGCCATATGACCCACCAGAGCACTGATAAAGGGAACAAGTAGATCTAATAAAAGCAGTTGGGCTTGTTTTCCTCTGGCTTTTTGTGACTGAAATCCAGTACCTTCATTTTCTCCCCGTGACCCTGAGACTAACCTCGACCCTCACTGACTGTAGCATCTTTAATTTCCTGCTGTGGCCTCATATTCTGCAGCCTAATGTTAGCAGCTTCTTTCTGTAGTTGCTGAATCTTTTATTTGGCCTGTTTCTGGGCAAGAACTGTGGCTGATTAGCTTGTGGCGATGACCCATCTTAAGTAATTTGGTTTCCCTCTCCTGAATAGTGAGGGAGCTTACTGTGTTTCTTAGTTCCTAGTGGACTGTAATGGTTTCTGAAGCTGCCTGTGGCTCCTGGATAGATCTCTTGTGAAATGTTAAATATTCTTGAAGTTTCTGTTCCTCTTGCAAATGTGGGTGAAAATTACAGTGGGTTTAAATATTAGTAGGGGAGAACTGACAGACACAATATGGTTGTGTAAGTGCCACATTTTTAAGTAAACTACTCAACATGAACATATTTTATATTTTAGATGCTGGGTTTCCGTTTCTCAGTTCTGTAAGTCCGAAGTCCATCTTTGGCACCACGTACTGCTTTTTCTTTTTTGCTGCAAGGTGCTTTAGAAGTGTTATTAAAATGGAATTATTTTTCAGATTTATAACTACCTCGACAAATATGTTGTTGGTCAGTGTTTTGCCAAGAAGGTGCTTTCAGTTGCTGTGTATAATCACTACAAGAGAATCTACAATAATATCCCAGCTAACCTGAGACAGCAAGCAGAAGTTGAAAAGCAGACTTCTTTAACACCAAGAGGTTTGTATGATGTTTGGTATTTTTCTGGTCAGATAAAACTTAACCATTTCAGGGCTCTAACTTAAAAAAGCTGAGAAAAGTGTCAAGGTAAAAACTAGATCTGTAATTGAAATGATCTAAAATAATTTCTGTTCAATTTAATTTTCACTGTATGTGAACTTCTGTGATTTATTTAAGTAATAATTCAGGAGGTTTATGGTGCCATGGGTATTGTCTTCTGTATTAAATGTTTAGCATTTTTTAGTGACTCATATTAGGTATTTTCCTTTAACTTTATAAAGTGAGCCTCCTAAATTTTTCATTCTAATCTCATTTACTGCTTAAGGCTAAATCTGCTGCTTAATCAGCAAGCAACAATGCAGATCATGAAGACAGTATTTTGCATAGTGAATTTAATGAATAGTTAGCTTTCTAACCTCACTTGCTGGTTGGCAGCATCTGTTGGTCACCATAGTATTGTTCCATATCTGGCAGGTGTAGATGGAGTTACTCTTGGCAGTACTTTTGCTACTGAGTAAGTGCGTAGCTATGTTAATCTAATTTATTTTTAGAAATAGGATTAAGTTACTGTCTTTGATTCAAAGTGTACCTTGATTTTTATTTTTTTTTTAAAGGATTTTGTTCTGTCTTGCAATAAATAAGCAAACAGAAATCTTCTTTGTTTCTTGAATGTACGTAAAGAAGTATTTTAACTGAGGGGAAACATGAGTAGCACCATTCTGTTAAGGGTTGGAGACCAGTTGTGTACCTGGCACAGGGAAGTTCCTGACCCTCCACCGGAAGATAGATTGGTGCACACCCAGAGGAACTAGTGGTGGATGTTTACAATGGACAGTACTTTGAAATATGTGAAATCTCACATTGTAACAGGTATAAATGTGAGAATTTAAGGAAGCCTTTTCAAAACAAAGTTACGCTGTAGCGTTTTTTTTTCCCTTTCTGTAAGTGGTCTTAAAATGAAAATCTAATCAGAGGTAATAGACTGTTATTAAGTAGTAGAAAGCTTGCTGTCATTTTTAAGTGTTCCAGTTGGATTTTGGGTTAAATTTGACAGCAATAAAAACAAATTCATGTGGGGATTTCTTGATAGAAATACATTCATACACAGTGATGAGATGTATTCAGAAGAGGGCAAGAGGTGGAGAATTTATAAGCTTTTATAAACTTACTTTTTATTACTATTTTCATCCTCTCTCTTAGAATTAGAAATCAGAAGACGGGAGGATGAGTACAGATTTACAAGTAAGTGAACTCTCTCCTCATGTCCTCCTCTGCAATATCTACCCTTTTGATGTTAATATAGAATAGTCTTCAGTGACCGCTATTTTGAAATGCTAGGTAAAATCCTGTTTGCTTTTCTTGCGTAAGTAAATTTAATTGATGGCATCGAGCATAGTTTTAACAGAGGTGACTAGGATCTGACTCTATCTAGTTCTAGGTGGAAAGCAAGTAAAATGTAAAGATACTTTTTATGAAGTTGGTTAAATAATTATATGTCCTTAGAGTTGTCCTCAATAGAACAAGTAGAAATGAGATTTATTTTTAATTTGTATCTGAGATGTGATTAATAATGCCATACAAGATAAGATGGGAGGTGGATAATAAGGGAAGTTAGGCAACTGTTTTCTGTAGGGTATTTGTACTCTTAAAAGGCACTGTCACCTTGAACCTCAGAATGCCTTTTTTTTAAATCTGGATGAGGTCAGTCATGTTTATTTTCAGTCCACCAGAACTCTCACTGGCTATTGAACTTCTTCCTTGTTCTAGTACAGAGCAATTCGTAATCCCAGTTCTACCTCTTCAAACCAATTTTCTTAATCATCAATATTCTACCATGCAAGCCAATTAAAACTTTAGTGCTCTGAAGAAAGTCCAGCTCAATCTCTCCATCCACGGATAGAGACAAAACCTGTAATAACTGAACTAAGACAAGTCTTCAATTCTTGAGACTAGATCTGTGCATTTCTTTTGTAATTGTTATAGTATGTGGGTTCTTGTACTTTATCATCATAGAGATCAATAGTTTGGGGGGGGGGGGGTGTGTATGTTTAAAAAACCCATACAGTTAAAATTAGTCAATTTGTAAGGACTGAACGTTTCTCTAGCTCTTGTTTTTAATATAGATAAATGCTTTTAGATAATTCACTGTACTAGTGGAAATTCTTTTCATATATGCAAATACATGCTTGTGCAAAAATGTGATTGGAACTCATGTTTTTGTAACAGTTGTGCCATATTTCTGTTGCAGTCCTGTCTCTAAACTTCTCTACAGATAGATAGAATTACAGGTTTGCAGAACAAGAGAAGAATCGAGCTTTTATTTAAAGTAATGGCAGACCTTGTCAGTGCTCAAACAGCTCTACTATTGTTCTCTTCAGAACTACTGCAGATTGCTGGAATCAGTCCACACGGTAATGCTTTAGGAGCATCAATGCAGCAACAAATGAACCAGCAGATACCTCAGGAAAAACGGGGAGGAGAAGTACTAGATTCACCTAATGATGACATAAAACTTGAAAAAAGTAATATTTTGCTGCTTGGACCAACTGGATCAGGTATACAGCTGCATGTTTTTGTAGGAGTCAGATTTTTTCGTAGAAGTGATTGTTACTGAGTGATTTTTCTCTTTTGTGCCTATACCAGTTTGGCGTATAAAAAACTAAACTGTGAATTCCAGTGTGGGATTTTGTGCTCTTATGCCATAGTAACAAGCTGAGCTAAATGGCCTTGAAAAGGAAGGAGGTCTGGTCATGTGGTTTTATTTTTGTAATGCCTATATTATTTACTGATTAAAAGGTACAGGTTTCACTAAGCTGAACTAAAACGCACTTAAAGTTTCTGTGCTCTCTGTGGCAAGTTGAGATGCTGTGGTTAGAAAGTGTTGTTTCACCTCTGGGACTGATCAGTTACAGGAGGGTTAAAGGAGAAATTATATTTGTGTGTTCATAAAAAGCGTGAGTGTTTGTGCTGAAGTGATAGCATTTTGCAGACTATTTGGGAGAGCATTCACTAATTAATATTTTAATTTTGTTTCTCCCCAACTTCAAGGAGGAGCAGTTGGACTTTGCACTGCACCTGAGTGTCTGCAAAGGGCTACTGGTTTATTTAATCTTTTATCTGTGCAAGTACACATATTTTAGTTTATATAGTGTGACATTTTATTTTTGATACTATATGCATTTCAAGCTGCCTCATATGTTTGGTATTACTCGTAATTCAGAAATATAGTTGCACAACGTAAAAATACACTGATGATGACAACTAGCTTCCTTGGAAGAACATTCTTATGTGAATATATGAACATTCTGGCATCATTCAAACTGTCTAATGTCAGTAATGATGATCCCATGGTGCTCTAGAGAAATGTGTGGCAGCTGTAACATACAGGTTTTTATTTTATCAGGTAAAACCTTGCTGGCTCAAACTCTAGCTAAATGCCTAGATGTACCTTTCGCTATCTGTGATTGTACTACTTTGACTCAAGCTGGCTATGTTGGTGAAGACATTGAATCGGTTATTGCAAAACTCCTGCAAGATGCCAACTACAATGTAGAAAAAGCTCAACAAGGTAAACTTTACAGTGTGTTTCCTGAAGTTCGTTCGTAGACTGTGTTAATCTTGCCTAAGTGCTCTAAACTTTGAGACCACCAGTATATTTTAATTTAGATTCCTGTTGCATATACCTGAATTTTAAAACTTTAAGTCAGAAATAATAAGCCTGAAAAGAGCTCTAAACATACGTTGTAGTTTTTGTTCTTGTTCATAGTTGGATGAGACTGCATACATTTTTGCAATCTACAGTATGGAAGTAGAACAGACTGCTGCTGTCTTAAATTATGTTCTTTCCCTTGTATAAGTTCTTGCTTCTCTTAAAAAGTGGAGTCTTCCTTAAATCCATTTTCTGTGACTGCAGGAATTGTTTTTCTGGATGAAGTAGATAAGATTGGCAGCGTTCCTGGTATTCATCAGTTACGGGACGTTGGAGGAGAAGGTGTTCAACAAGTAAGTACTTCCGTGGAGTGATTTTACTCTGTAAGCGAGCAGCCCATCAAGTCTAGGTATTATCCTATCATACGTCAAATAGCACAGGAGAGTATAGAGTCATAGTTACTCAGTTCCTTAATTATTAACCTTTGAAACCTTCATCTTTCCTCTTTGCTTTCTTCATTTACAAAAAAAAAAAACCAACTCAAAAGCAGCTTAAGACTGCTTTGTAGAAACATTTCAGTTTAAAAAGTCTTTGCAGTATTCAGATAACACATTGCATAACGTAGGCAAGAGTAGATAACATTTTCCATTTTGACAAAACTCTTAAAGCAACTGGTTACTAAGTGCAGCTTATAATGTGCATGGAAGTCGTGCTAAAGGAAGATTGTTTATCCTTGAGTGGGATTGTGTCGTTTGGAGAACTGATTTCTTTAGACACTTACTATAAAGGCATAAGGAAGCAAAAAATGTAAGTACATCTGTGAAAGTAAGCACAGTAAGGTGTACCTTCTTATACGATGCTACGCAGTTTTGTATTGCTTTTTTCTTCTTTCCTTCCTAGGGCTTGTTAAAATTACTAGAAGGCACAATAGTAAATGTTCCAGAAAAGAATTCTCGTAAACTACGTGGAGAAACAGTGCAGGTCGACACGACAAACATCCTCTTTGTAGCTTCTGGTGCTTTTAATGGTCTTGACAGAATTATCAGCAGGAGGAAAAATGAAAAAGTGAGTGCATCAGGCTACATTTGAACTGGAAAATTACTATCTTAATTACTGTTCACAGTAGTGACTCCTAAAAGTCTTGCTATATTTGTAAACCCACTAAGTTTGTAGAGCAGTGGTTTTCCATCTGTTATCTGGGAACCTGAGGTCAAGCCTAAGAAAGGGAGCAAATAACAAGCCTATTGTTAGTAGGCTTAAGGAGCTTGCAGTGGTCTCTGCCTCCACAGAGAAATTTTTAGCATATGCAAATAGAAAAAAAAAAATAGTTTGGGGGGGAAGGGTTGGAAAGCATTGGTACGGGACTTGCTGTATGTACTTAAGCCGTACACTTCTTACATTGATGCCATGTCCTATGTTTCTTAGAAACAGAGTATGTGAAACAGTTCTAGCAATTGTAATAGGATTTCTTTCAGTTGGAACAGCTGAGTGTACCAAGTGTGAAAATGAAGGGGGGAAAAAAAAAGAGGCTTTTTTCTACTGATATCTAAAAGTTTACTGTTGATACATGGATAGTTTGAGCAAATAGTGTTAAAAGCTATCATCATTACTGTTTGTGATGATTCATGGAGCTTTTCATGTAAGCATTCTTGTGTGCATTTGCTTCACTTCCAAAGAGTCCTTTTTAGTGTCACTGGTATTTGTAAAATTGCCAGGACGTGTTAGTAACATTTTTTATTTTAAGAATAACTTGCTGTTATTCAATCTGATGTGTTGATGCCTTAGAGGGAATTAAGTGTTACAAGAAATTGATTGTGTGCAAGGGTTCTAATTTTACTATAAGTAATTTCTTAAGTTTGAATTAATATGTAAGGACATAATCCATCGCTCCAGGTTTTTTTTTTTATGCACATGGAATGGGATTTAGTTACATAAAGAAAACTTAACTATTATAGTTTTGTAAGCATAACATGTTTATTTTGCAGTACCTAGGATTTGGGACACCATCTAATATGGGAAAAGGCAGAAGGGCTGCAGCAGCAGCTGATCTTGCTAATATAAGCGGAGAGTCTGATCCACATGAAGATATTGAAGAAAAGGATCGTTTGCTACGTCATGTGGAAGCCAGGGATCTCATTGAGTTTGGCATGATTCCTGAGTTTGTGGGACGTTTACCTGTTGTGGTTCCTCTGCACAGCCTAGATGAGAAAACCCTCGTACGGATTCTTACTGAGCCGCGAAATGCTGTGGTTCCTCAATACCAGGCACTATTCAGCATGGACAAGGTTTGGACTTTTATTTGATGACTCTTCAATATTCTTGTTTATAAATACAATGTTAAAGCGGTCTAAAATATTAATTGAAATCACTTCTTCCCTTCCACATGTGCACCTCCCTACTCTGGGGCCGGGGGGGAGCTAACTTGTTAAAACCTGACTGGTTTAGATTGGGTAAGGAGGACAAGGAATCTGGAAGTAGTTGGGCTGCTCTTCATGTTAACATCCAAACGAACATCCGTGACCTTGCGTAATAAGCATCAAGAGCCACTTCATGTGCTGTAGAGGTACTCAGAGTAGTTGTACGTAAAGGGACATAGTCAATACTGGTAAGGTTAGTCACAACCAAAGCGTAGCTAAAGCTTTACGTCGTTGAAGTGTTAAATGTTCTGGTCGGTAACAAATTGTCACTGTTTTTTGTTTTCAGTAACACTTGCGCTGTCGCACTCAACGCAGTTATAAATGAAATAATTAGCTTACCATTTTTCTCTATGTAGTGTGAATTAAATGTAACTGAAGATGCATTGAAGGCTATAGCCAGACTGGCCCTGGACAGAAAAACTGGGGCAAGAGGTCTTCGATCTATAATGGTGAGTAAATTAAGTCTCATATAGAGTAAATGACGCTACCTACGTTCGTGCGTATGGACCCAATTGTGACAAGTTTTAGTCACCCCTCACTTAGTTCTGGGTCTTGTATGGATACAGTAAGTCTCTTTCTAAAACTGTGGGTATTCAGAGTTCTTCCAAGAAAACTCTCTAGCTCTGACAATCACTTGCTAACCATATGGTTATGTAGAAATATATATTTTTACCTCTCTTTTCTTGTAGGAAAAGCTGTTGCTGGAGCCCATGTTTGAAGTGCCCAATTCTGACATCGTATGCGTGGAAGTTGACAAAGATGTTGTAGAAGGCAAAAAAGAGCCAGGATACATTAGGTAAAGCCGTAACAGAACTATCAGAACAGATGAATAATGCAGCTAGACAGGTATTCTGATGTTTGCTGTAGGAACAAGTGTATAAACACAAAACCATGCACACAACCTAAAAAGGATCCAATTCTCTGTATACTGTACACAGCTGAACTAGTGCCTGTTCTGTCCTAGAGACTTTGGGTTTGTATTGCTTCAGTTTTTAAATAGAAATTTAAAAATAAACTTGTATATAAAGTTACTTTAAGCCTTTTGTGTGTGTGTATACCTGTAGAATTAGAAGTAAATTATAAGCATCATAAGTTAACAGTAAAAATCTGAAGTTTAACTGTGACTGTACTGAAATTTCTGAAACAGAACTTTTTCCTTCTTTTTTCTACTTTCTACCACTGAGGGGTTTTTCTGTTTTTTTTTTTTTTTTTTTTTTTAAATCTCCACCCTCTTGACGTTTTTTTTCTTCTTTTTGCCCCGGGGGGGTTTTTTTTTTTTTTTTTTTTTTTTTTTATGCAAGCTCCAGCCTGCTGCAGTTTTCTTCTCCGTTGCTCTGGCAGCAGTGCAGAGCCACAAAGACACATTTACTGATCTGCTGAAATCTTGTTAAAATAATTTCATGTTGTAAAGATTGTATGATGGTAATGGTGTGGTGGAATGCTGAAAGCACTGGAAAAATCTGGATTTCAGAAAAAATAAATCTTAATTTTAGTGAACAAAGGATGGAGTTGAGAGGGGATGGGTCAGGTTAAAAATACAGGTCTGAAATTTAGGACCTCTGGCTTGGTTTCCACCTCTGACAACTTTTTTGAGTACTTTTTATGTATTTGTGTCTGTGTCTGAAGGTTGGCTCAGCATACCTAGTATCTCAAAGGAAATGATTGGAGTGGAAAATATTACTCTTACAGTGGTAGTTGCTTTAAGTGATTTTTGTAGAGCACCAGCACCCACATTTGCTGAAAATTTTAAAATTTACTGATTAAATCAAATGACTTTACTGAAAATCAACAAGCTGTTGAATTCAGTAATGAGACTGCATCCTGGGAGTAGTGTAAATCTGCACATTTTCAGATCAGAAGGGTGTTGAGTGGACGGATGCTTGTCAGAACAGTTGTCACTGGGGCACTTTGCAGATGGCATGTTTACCAGAAGCTATGGAAACTGTCTCCATTCTTTTCCTCAGTTTCTAAAGTATCTGATCAGTTCGTTTTAATTATAGGGCTCCCACTAAAGATTCATCTGAAGAAGAATATGACTCTGGCGTTGAGGACGAAGGCTGGCCTCGACAAGCAGATGCTGCAAACCATTAAATAACTGTCAGAATGCTCGCCCGCGCAAAGCGCACTCGGTTGTTTCCTTACGATTGCCTTCTGGCTTCAGTCTGATACTAAAGGCATTGGATCTATCTCGGCTATGATACGTCATGAGGAACTTCATTAGATAAATCAGATCGTGTATTTTATTGCAACATCACATTGATTTATTTGATGGACATTGTGTGGACTTGGATGGCATAATGTTCAAATATGAATTGTATATTACACTTGTTCAATTAAAATGTATAGCTAATATAGCAGCACCTGGATTGCTCTTTCTAGGAACTAAGCCAGCAATGCAGGTGCTGCCAGTAGTTAGATTTTACAATAATGTTACTCTACAAATGGGAAATCAAGATTAATAATTAGTAGAGGGTGAATAAACTATTAGCTCCTCATACAATGCGCGGAGGGGGTTACGTTCAGGTCAGTGTTAGATTTCTGCTGGTGTTTGAAACCCGGTGGGTGCTGGAGTGACTTGTTACATTGGTGGGGGAGGAAGCCCTTGCAAAAGGGTTTTGGAAAAACTGGGACACGCTTTATGCCACTGCTGGGGAGATTTTTCTAAAATGTGACATTAGTTTGTTACAGTAATTTGAATGCAATATCAAATAAAAGCCTTTCCTTCACCTCCCCGTTAGGAGTAAGGGTCGGTCACCTTGAATACTGGGAGAGAAGGCAAAGTCAGTAATTTGCTCATTTTTTCCAGAGGGGTAAACAAGATTTCTAGGAAGTGGTAAGCCATCTGAATTTGGACAAGAGGTCGACATAAATTTTTAAATATTAATGTTCTAATATAGTACATTTTGTTTAACGTATTGGAACTATCATGCATCAATTTTTTGGTGCCAGGTATTTGCCCAACCTATCTTATAATGTTAAGAGATGAAAGCAGTAAATGTGTAATATTTTTGATGTAATCGGTAGTGATTGTTCACATGACACAGTGCTTTTTAAGTTATATGCTCAAATGCTAGTATCGCATCTTGTCGTTTTGTCTTTGATTTTTAGTCTTGCAGCAGAGCGATACTCCCTCTTCTGTTCTACACCAAAACTAATTCAATCCTTTAGGAAAGTCTTTGTAAAAAAAAAAAAAAAAAAATACAAAATGAAAAAAAAAAAACACTAAAGGATCTGTATGGTTTTTGATTTGTTTCAGGAATTAAAATTGTTGCTTACAACTTTGTTTTGTCCTTCGGTGATGTGTGGACTTAAGTTTTATGTCCCCTTCTTCTAAAATTTTAATTCAAGCTGTTTAAATAAAAGTTGCCTCATTCTTTTCAGTCTAGTGGGTGTTTTAGAACAGGAAGGGATACTGTGGATGTGTTAACCCTATTTTTGTTGTTAATTTGTCATGTAAATTTTCTGTAATACTCGTGTTCTTACCTAGGAGCAGCGTGACATGCAGTTGTAGCCAGATGCAGCAGATACTTCCTGTAGGATTTCAGGTTTTTTTCAGGTAAAATGGTTCAGAAAAAGCTGCGTTTAAAGTTGAGGATATTTCTAGGAGAAGCTTGGTCCCCTCAAACTGGGAATCTGTGGTGAACTATCTGTAACTGCATCCTCACTTTCCTTTTTGTAGAGTGGAAAAGAAAAAAAGAACCGTTTTAATTCTGAATCCTGTAATTCAAACCCTTTTTTAAATGGCTTGAAAAAAAAACCCAAGGTTTTAGGCGAAACTGTTCAACAACTTAGTTTTGAAAGTTGTTTGGAATTATGTAACCACGAACTGTTTTTAAGGAAACAAAATGCTGTGTAATTACAGTTTGTACTTCACCTCTGGCGTTTGAATAAAACAAAGCGAATATTCAAGCAGCGGAGAGTTGTCATCCCTGACGTCAGCCCCAGAAATTTTAAATTTTATGGGTAGCTGGAACTTTTGAGGCTTTTGTTGTTGTTTGTTTTAAGTGGACCTCTGAAAGGAAAGCGGTGCCGCGGGGGGCAGGCAGGGCTCTTCTCCCGGCTGCGGGCAGGGAGGGAGGGGCGG
>VXBL01009768.1:1098706-1122257 GCA_013400195.1 Aramus guarauna
AGGCCGAGGGGGACGAGGCGGGATGGGCCCAGGCGCGGGAGGAGGCGGAGGAGGCGCGGCGGGAGCTGCGGGAGGTCGTGCGGCCCCTGAGGGAACCTGGCTACGCGGAGGCGCTGCGGAGGAAGGCGGAGAGGGCGAGGAAGAGGAGGCTGCGCCTGCAGCGGAGGAAGCAAGAAGCGCAGGCAGCCGAGGAGGAGGAGGCGGCCCGGGCCGCAGAGCGGGAAGCCAAGATCGACCAGTGGAGGGCCAAGTGCATCCAGGAGGTGGAGGAGAAGAACCGGGTACGGCCCCGAGCGGCCTGATCCTGCCCGCCCCGTCCCCCTGGGGCGCAGGGCAGCGTGCGGAGCCGGGGCAGACCTGCCGGTAACCGGGTCGTGGCGGGCTGTGCTTGCCCGGCGCCTGGCTTTGGTCCCCGCGGTTCAATAGGTGCCCACCGGGCGCTGCGTGGGTACGGCTTGCTTGGAGAGACATGCTGTTCCCGAGGCCTGCAGCCCTGCTTCTTCCTCGGTGGGCAGCCCAGCTTTGTCATGGTCGTGTGCCAGGCCTTGACGGTTGGGGTTTAAGTGGTTTCTGAGCTCTTGGTCGTGTGCGGAGGTCTTCCTCTCTGGTCCCCAGCTGCCCTGTGGTGGTCAGTGCCATTTCAGCAACTGTAAGCCTTGCCTACAGGCTCCATCCTTGTAAAGCTGCTTGTTTGTAAGCTTTTTGGTCTCACGGGGAAGTAAAACTGCTCCAAAGCAAAAAAAAAAAAAAAAAAAAAAAAACCAAAGCACCCCAAATTAGGCTTGCTGGGAGGTGCTGTGCGCATCTTTGTGTTGGTTATCGGCCAAAGGACTCCCGTCTGCAGGTGCGAGGTGTGGGATGATTCAGAGCAGCTGTTGGGAAAGGTTCTGTGTTCAGACTGCGCCATGTTAACGATCTTTAACTACCACGCTGTAGAATCGGGGTGGTATATGTTTATTGTATGGTTTTTCCAGCTTTCTGGGGTTAAAGGTTATCAGGCTTTATGAATTCATTAGCCATTTGGCCCAAATTTCTGAGTTGCTTGGCCCTCTTTTTTTTTGTTTTCTGAAGTCTCTCATGTTTTAGCTTTTTTTATGAAAAGGCAAGGTTGGGTGGTTGACTTAGTTGCTATGACTGTGTTATTAGGAAGTTATTTTGATTGCCAGTGCTTCGCTAATATTTTTGAAAGTACCACCAAATTCTTGTCTACGTGGGTATTTCACATGTCCCGTCTAATTTTTTTTTTTCTTCCTTTCTTTCATAGGAACGAGAACTTAAGGCCGCTGCAGACAGTGTCTTATCTGAAGTACGGAAGAAACAAGCAGACACAAAGAGAATGGTGGACATCCTGCGTGCGTTAGAAAAGCTTCGGAAACTGAGAAAAGAGGCTGCTGGCAGGAAAGGTTAAGGATGAGATTTTTACCAAACTTTTAATTGTGCATGTGGGACATAAGATGATGCACCAGCCCTGCGCTGGCTAGCAAGGTGCAGCTTGAAAAAACTGTTTCTTTATTAGCGATTTTAGTTACATTGTTATGCAAGGATAGCTATTAAATGCTGAACGCACTGCTTGTGTTTCTATATTTCCAAGCTCTTTCTTGATAGAAGAATTATGCCAGTAAGAGAGTTGTTAGCAAGGTTATTGAGTCTGATAATAGGGCCCCTTCTGAATTTGAAAATTTAAAATTAATTCTTTTTCTCTTTAGGTGTTTGTCCACCCCCCTCAGCAGACGAAGCATTTGAAAATCAGGTGGAGAGTCTCAAAACGTTACTCAAAAATCGCACGGAGCTCTATGAAGCTGAGGAGAGAGCATTAAGAGTTATGCTGGAGGGAGAACAGGAGGAGGAGAGGAAGAGAGAAATGGAAAAGAAACAGAAGAAGGAAAGGGAAAAACTGTTACAGCAGAAACTCGAAATTGATTCCAAGCTGTTTGGGGATCCAGGTAAATTCTGCGTGCCATACTTAACAGTATTTTTTCACGCCATGCTCCCATCTCCTAGTCACTCAGTTTAAAATGCAGGCACAAAAATAGTCGAGAAAGAAATCATCCACTGGAGTAATTTATGCTCTGAGAAAAAGATGGGATAAACATAGTGTGCTGTTAACACATGTGATGTAAGAAGTGTTTAGCTCTTCACCGTAGACTGCAGTATATCTCAAGCCGATTTCATAATGTTTTGCAAGAAGAGGTTGTAGATTAAGCCGAAATGAGAATAAACAGAATAGATGGAAGAATTCCAGCACCCAACAGATGCTTTAGTCTGGTGATTTGGTAAGCGTGACTTGGGTAATCTGTAAAAATTCAGTCTCTGTATGTTCCCCTCGTTTAGAGGATGGAGGCAGGGAAAGTTCTGCTAGTCTTGACTTGCCTCTGATGAGGAGATGTGCAAATCACGTAAATCGCCCTTAAAATATTACATAGGGAAGTGATTTCAGGTTATAGCTGGAGAGCAGCAAATGAGTTGGCAAATTTGGGGCTTCTTAGACTTACTAGAGTTGAAGGTCTTTCTGGTTTATTGAAGGATTTCTATCTTTGCGTTTTAACAGATGAATTTCCTCTAGCCCATCTATTGCAGCCCTTCAGAGAATATTACTTACAAGCTGAGCATTCTGTAGCAGCTCTGATCCAGATCAGGTAAAACCAAACAAAATCTTTATTTTATTATCAAAGATGACACCTACTGTTTGTTGAGATCGTAAAATTATGGTCCCTTTTGGTTCGTTAACTTCCAGATATGAATTGTCCTGGTTATTTTTCAGCTAAGGGTCAAGCTTCTCACTTGATAGAGTTGCATCCCACAGATGCCCGTGTGAGGCAGAGCACGCTTCCATGCGTAACCATTCCATTTAATAGAGTAGTATATATAATTTTCACATTTCTGCTTTGAAAACCAAGTTTCAGAGTACAATTTAGTGTTTTGTGTATTGACCAATATGGAAGAATATTTATGTGAGTATATAATAAATCTTACTACCAAGTTCACACCGGCTCTCCTCTCAAACGATGCTTTCTCCGTTCAAGGCATGAATGGGATCAGTACTTGGTGCCAGCTGATCACTCTGAAGGAAGCTGCATCCCTCCAGGATGGGTTCTTCCGAGCCTCCCCACAAACGACACTTGGGCCACTGCTGTCAGATAATTTAATAATAAATTATTTTAATGTTGGAGGAATGTTTCATCATAATCGCGTGTCAGGAAGTCTCATCCTGTTTCGATAGCCAGGTGCTGGAATGTCTTGAAGAAAAATGTAAGAACTGTTCTTGCTGCCTGGCTCTGCAGGGAAATACCTGAGCAAGCCCAAAGCTGCTAGGCCTCTCCCGGTACGGAATTACAATCCTGCTGCGAGTTTTTGTTAACAAATCTCAACCTTAATAAAGAAACATTGCTGACAGGGTATTTGTGCCAGTATTAACATCCTATTTTTAGTGGCTTTTATCTTTATAAGCCTGAATCCAGATGATGAAATCTCCAGAAATAAAGAAGTTGTTTGTTTTTTTTTTTTTTAAAAAAGAGATCATTAGTAAACGTGTTTTTCTTTTTAAATGAAGCATGTCAAGCATCACTGTCAAAACAGTTCCTGTATTTTTGTGTGTAGAAACAAACCTATTGCAAGTTTAAACAAATTCTGAAGTACAAACAAGACAGGGTTTTCCAAGGTTGATTAAAGCAGCTGTTGACATTTTACTTTCGTGGACTAAAACTGGTACCACAACATGGAAAAAATTCCCAGTTGTGGTGAAATAGGTCAGACAGCCATGTGAATATATATAAATTTGATAAATAAGCCTACTGGAAAAAAAAACAATAAAATGTGAAGTCTAACCTACTGTAATTGCTTTTGCCTATATAGCTATTTTTGTATAGGGACAGATCATGTATATAATATTTGATTAAAAACCACTGCTCTACTTTCTAAGTTGTTTTTTGTAAGAATAAATAGGAAAAAAAAAGATTATATTTTTTATTTGTTTGAAGTATTTTTACTCTGAGGGAGAGATTTCTTCCAGTACTTGGCATCAAATACGACTCCAACGTGGAGAGAATTACTGGCAAAAGGGTTGTGTGAAGGAACTTCTCCCTCCTACGAGGTGACGGAGGCGTCTGATTTCAGAGCCTTCCGTGTTCTGGACGGTTTGCTTGGATCAGTCGCGGGCCATCTGGGTTTGGGGCTTTGCTGGTCTACGCAGATTGTCGTGGCATCTTTCCAGAGCCACGCTTGTTGTTCTTGCTTAGCCCTAATGTGTGGGATTGGATTTAATCTCTCCAGTTCCTTACCTCTTTGCATCACAGCGTGTCATTCACGGAGGAAGCAACATGTAATTGCCTAAATTCAATGCCTGGGCCTCCTATGTAATGTTAATAGTTTCTTGGCTGAAGCTTTGCATTGATTTCTGTTACAGCGCATAAACTAGTGATTTTTGATAGGATTATTTTAGAATTAATCTGGGTGCAGAAGTTTGCAGTTCTTGCTCACGTGGATATCGCCTACCTATAGCACCCCAAAATACAGATTACCATGAAGTCCCCTGGAGTTAGGGGTTCCGCTTTACATCTCCATACATCCTCCCATCCCTACTCTCGCTTCGAGCGTCTCGTTACTCCAAGACCTGTGGCTGGGTCGGGTCCTGGGGAGCCTTACCTGATGTAAACCCAAAAGTGCAAATAGAACAAAAAACCAATTGCAGAAACAACGCGTTCGGTTCAGGAAGCTCAGTGACCGCAGGGTGCTCTGCTTAAATAATCAGTCAGGCTCCTTATCCCATCAGCATGTCTGATGGGACAGGCTAACCGCTTAAGCTAGGATAATCTTAAAACTGTCAAAGTTAGATGCTTGTCTGACACTGCAAGAACTTAAAGAACGGATAAGCAGGCAGCGCAGAAACAGCCCTGTTCTCTCTGCCCTGAGAGAAGAGCTCCATGATTTCGTCTGACGGTAAGGCTACCTTCATATTGTTAATAAAACTAGGACTTGACAATGCCAGCGGGTGATGTATGTTTAGGTATACATCAATCGCTCGGGCTTCCTGGGGTTTGTTCTACGTATTTGTTCTTGCCTGCGTTAAAATGTTTTGTATTTTTAGTAGGGAAGATGCTGAAGCCACAAGTGGAAGAGGAATGTTTCAAATCTTAATAAAATCTTAAAATACATGGAGACAGGGTATTAATTCTTAATAAAACCTGGTGTATTCAGCTCTAAGATTGAAATTTGTCCGAGTATAGTATTTTCTCCTATTTTTAAATTTTAGAAAAATATTCTAGCCCAGAAGAAAAGAGGGGTTGGCTATGAGTTTCCAAGACTCGTTTGCATCCTATTCCCTCCCTGGTCGCAGTTCAGGTTTCTCACGCTTTTAAGGCACGTCCTCTTCCTGGTAGGATCTAGCTGGTTTGCCAGCCTGTATCTTCACAGGGCTGGCGTGGAGCAGGTTTGCTCAGAGCCCTTGTAGGAGTTGCTTTCTGGTGTAAGTCTGCGTTTACGACCGACCCTTTTACTCTTGTCTGGCAGGGTTTTCGTTGTCGTCGCTCCTCGCCCCAATGTGTGGCAAGCTTCGGCGTTAGAGGGATGTCAAACGAGGCATTTTAAGGCCAGATGAGCTTTTAAGAACCAGCGAGTCATTTTAAGTGCGGTGATGGTTTTTTAGATCAGGAATAGCAAGGGAGAGAAAACTGGGAACGGTGGCATGGAAAAAATTACTGCAATTACTTGTGGGAGCCTTTCTTAGAGCACAGTATTTACCGTATTTCAGACACATTTACTACCCATCTCCATCCTTTACAGTGGTATTTAAAACCGAGTAAAGCCGTTCTGGGTGACGGAGGACAAGGTAATCTTTTTTTCCTTTGCACCTTGGTAGCGCACAGCTTTTGGGAAGAGCCGATTTCCAGCAGGAGCTGCGCCGAGGAGTTGGAGTCTTCGCTTACAGATGTTTTCACGTGTCGTCTTTATCAGCGCTGACGTGGATCGTGTCTTAGGCTGAGCCCTCTTAGGCTGGGGAGCAGATGGCCTGGCTCCATGCAAGGCTCCGGACACGTTGCGTGTGTCGCGTGTTAGCGGCAGCACGTGTGCGGGAGCCGCAAAGCTGGTTACGGGCTCTGCCTGCACCCGGGTATTAAAAGCTCCTGGCGTAAGCAGGCAAGGGACGACTCTTTTGTAATTCTGATGAGAGCGACTGGGTTGCACCGAGCGATTGTGACTGTGCGTGTCACTGTTTGTGGTCTGGAAGCGGTTTGTCAGTCCTTTTCTAACAGAACAACTCCCCCTGAATGCCATTTCCCGTTTTAGACCCTTAGTTTTACGTTAAAGAGGCAGCTTTTTCTTCCTCGTGTACATTCCTCTGCTTATTTTCTTTTTTTGTGGAGTGTTTATCCTCATTCTCATAGAAGCCATTTCTTTTTAAAGTAAAAAATAAATTGGTAGAAGCACTTAGGGATGTCACG
Organism: Aramus guarauna; assembly: GCA_013400195.1. Taxonomy (NCBI): domain Eukaryota; kingdom Metazoa; phylum Chordata; class Aves; order Gruiformes; family Aramidae; genus Aramus; species Aramus guarauna. Next base: position 1,105,144 of record VXBL01009768.1, read on the forward strand.
CCTGGTATTTACTCCTTGTGTCTTGAGAACAGCTGCTGGGGGCTGCTGCTTTGGGACGAGCGGGCACAGGCTGCAGGTCCCGGGGCTCCGTTGAAGACTGACCTCAGCTCTTGCCGCTTGAAAATATATAAAGGAAATTATTTTACACGCTGTTGTCGCTGGGAAGCTGAGGACTTGAGGCTTCATGCAGCAAGTAGTGGCTTTTTACTAAATCGAGATGTTTCTAGAGAGCTGATGGCCACGCTATTGGGGTAATTTTTTCCACGCCACCCTTCCCGGTTCATCAGAAAGTTTTCTCTCCCTTGCTATTCCTGATCTCAAAAGCCATCACCGCACTTAAAATGACTAATAACGACTAATCTGGCCTTAAAACGCCTCGTTTGGCATCCCTCTAACGCCGAAGCTTGCCCGACGTGCCCGCATCCTTGTCTGGCAGCTGGAGGATGCCCTCGGCCCCGCTCCCCGGCGTCGCTCCGTGTGACGGCTTAGCGGCACGTGGCTGCACGCGCGTGTGTGACCGCGGGTGTTCTCGGGTCCTGCAGAGAGAGGAGACCTGCGAAGCGTCCGCCTCAGCTGCGGCTTCTGCCTCTGTAACTGGGAAACGTCTTTGGTCTGTCCCCGGCTTGGGAAAGGGAACGTGCGATGGGCGGCGGAGGGAGAGGCGGGAAGAGGGATGGAAGCAGCGGGGGTGTGCACGGAGGTGGAAGCGGAGGAGAAAAGGGTGCGGGATCTCTGCCAAATGAAGCTGTAAGCTCGGTCAGGTCCTGCTGGCCCAAGCTCAGGTTAGTTCAGACGAATCTTCCCGGTATCAGTAATTCAGATTTTGCAAATCTGGGCATTGCACACAGCGGTTTTGGCTCGGCTGGCAGCGTCTCTAAGGGCTGCGTTCCTTCTACCGGCATCACTTGAAACAGCTCATCTTTCTCTCCTTCCACCCAACTTTCAAGGTACTACTCCTGCATTTTACAGTTTTGTTGCATCCCTTCCTCTGGCAGCAAGAAATCAGGCGGCGGCGATGAGCTACCTGGATGACGTACCCTTCCGGACGGCCAGGAGCCTCAACGGGGACTCGGGAGGAGAAACCACTTTAATCACCGTCCCGGCCATCGACCTCCCCGACTGCACCGACATCCTCGTGAGCACCATGGTGAGCGGCCTCTGCTTGTGTCCGCAGCCGCGTTTGCTGCTGGGGGGATGCTCAAAGGGATGTCAGGGGTGTTTGTCTTTCCTTGTGAGAGGAGGGAAGCCTCTCTTCTTAATTGATCTCCTCTTAATTGCCTGGTTTGCAGGAGTGGGAGGAGGTGAGGATGATTGGTGGTGGGCGGGAGTGAGGAAGGAGTAGGTTTGGGGTTTTTTTTTTAATCCTGTCCAAGCAGGAGGGCTGGATCTTTCTGGGATAGGAGGACAAACTTTAGGCTCTACTCTGGGATTGGTTTCTAGTCTGGAATCATCATTGTCTCATTTGTTAATAATATTTATTAAATATTTATAATAAATATTTCTTAATCAATCTAACAGAGATGTAAGCAGGCACCTGTGCTGGCAACATATATATATATATATTGTATATCTATAATATCCTGTGGCACTTTGTGATCTTCCACGTTGCTCAGTCCTATAGTGCTTTTGAATTTACACCTCTTGCTATAGCAGCTTTGTCACCAATTTTAAAGCCCGGCACAGCGATTCGAAGGAGCTCTCCGTGCTCTGGAAGGGGAGGGAAGCCTTTCCCTGCACAACTGCCCTGAAGCGTGGAGGTGGCTCTCCAGACTTACCTCTGAAATCCTCTCCAGACGACGTCAATATTTTACGTGTTTAGCCTTAAGGAGCCTCACCCGTAGATGGGGCGAGTGCACCTCATGGCGGGGGGAAGGCGATTTGGGCGATCCCAAACAGCCTCTGCTCGCTCCTGGGGATGGGTGAACCAGCAGCAAACCCCACATCTGGCTTTTCCCTAGCTCAGCCTTGCTAATCCCTCCCCCCAAAAAATGACACATCCCAAATCCGCAGGACGTGTTTAACGTGAAGAGTCGCCGTGTTGTTATCATTTTAAGCGATAATCAAAGAAAATTTTAATGCGCGCATATTTCGCCGCCTGTGTGAAGGCAGGTGATGGTGTGCATCCCCCTGGACCAGCTGAGGTGGTCCATCACCCCGTCCTCCCCCGGGAAACCCCCAGCCCCAGGTTTCTCCTTGATCGGGGACGTGTCGGTGCTCCCCATCGAGGCTGAACGATTGCGCTGGCAGCCCGGGCTGATCCTTCTGGAGGCATGTGCTGGTGTTTTCCTCGGGGAGGCAGGTTTGGGTCTACGGCTGAGGAGCGGAGCAGTAAAAACAGCATTCCTGGGCTGTGAATGTACTCGCTTACCCGTCCAGAGGAGACCTTGTTTGGAGAGCTCTGGGACAGGCAAGGCTTGTTTGTTCTAGGAAAACCCTCAGATTTCAGTCTCAAACATGCTTATATTTTAAGCCGGACTGTGTGGAAATGATGACTGTGTTCGGGGACCGACCGAGCCCCCAGCGCTGCCGGAGGCTCCCGCAGCCGGTCCTGCCTCTGCCCAAGGTGGCATCTTCCCCCTCGGTGGCTCCCGAGCCCCCGTACCCGATGTGGCTCTGCCAGGTACCACTAACGAGGGTCACAAACGAGCTCTGCCGCCGTCCCGGAGCAGCCCGTCACCCGTGGCTGGATGCGGTGCCTCTCTGCAGCTGCCCAAAACCGGGATGCTCGCACCTCCCGTCTGCGCCCTCTCCCCTTCCGCAGCAGCCAAAGTGACACAAAACCGCCTCCGAGCATAAAACACCTATCAACAGAAATGTAGATACAACTCAAAATAGCAATAAATTTGTAGCCAGATTTTTTTTTTATTTTTTTTTCCCCCAAGTATAAATTTTAGGGATTCCCTGTAGGGATGAGGCTGGCACTGCCCAATCCTCAGCCCTAGAGCCCGCAGCCAGCCCCGGTGCTCGGGGAAACAGGACCCGATCTGGGAAGGATGCAGCCTTTGCTCCGTGCCGCGTGCTTTGGTGTCAGATGCCTTCACCAGCTGCTTCTCGCTCTTCCGCAGCACGACTTCTCGCTGGAAAGAAAAGTGCTTTACTGGGTCGAGGTGGCCTCTCAGCAGCAAACCTCCCGGCATCGGGTCACCTCCGAAGTTATCCCCACGGCTCCGCCGTGCTGGCTGCTGCTGGTGGACCCTGCCGACAGCTACGGGGGGAGAGCGCGGGACGGGGCGGTGCGGCGCTGCGTCAGCCTGAGCGCGGCCGACGGCAGAGGTGCCTTGTCTGACACCGAGAGCGAGACCTGGCACTCGGAGGAGGACGAGTACTCGGAGGATGACGAATACTCCTCGACCTCCTGGGAAGAGAACGACACGGATGAGAAGGTTTCCAGAAGGAGAAACGCTGGGAGAGGTACGGCCCCGCGTCACGACTTTTACCAGACCCGACCAAAGACGTCGCCCGGCTTGCTGGAGCCCTCGCCGGAGGACGGCAACAACAACCCAGCCAGCCCGGACCCGAGCAAGCAGAGAAGATCCATGGTGATCTTCAACAACGTGAAGAACGAGCTGGAAGCGGCCAGGAGGAAGCTGGCTGCTTTGGTGCATCCTTTGAACAGAGCCACCGCCGAGAGCAGAGGGGTCCCAGTGCCACGGCCGCTCCCCCAGCACCCCCACACCGGCCGCAGCGTCAAGTACGGGCCGGCCCCGGATGTGTCCCAGCTGGGGACCCTGGTGCCGGCTCCTCCGGCCGCGGCCACGCCGATCCCCCCGATCAAACGGCATAAGCCCACGGTGCCGGTGAGGTGTTTTCTTTCGGTAGCCCTTTGCTTGTTGCTGAGACAGGAGGGAGGTGGAGGGTGTCGGGTCGGTGCCGTTTGCTGGGGTCTGGCCAGCAAAATGGAACCGAACTGGGGCGTCGGGAACACTAAACCCGTGAGCAATTGCTGACAAGTTTTCCTAAGAAGTGAAGGAAAAGGAAAACAGAGATGTTTTTCGCTGGGGATTAAAGGCAAGCTTTCTGGAAGGACATTTACTTGCTCTGTCCTAACCAAAACATCTCTGTTTTTCTCAACAAGCGAGGCATCTTATTTGATTTTCAATTGAAACACTTAAAAAACCCCAAATGAAATCATTTTTTCCCCCCTTTTTCCTCTCCATTTCCCCCCTCTAACAGATACAAAGGGGCTTTATGGGGAAATGCCCCTTACAGCCATCACAGCTGCTCCTCCTGGCAGCCCCAGAAGAGAAGAACGGAGACAAAACCTGTTTCTGCGTTCCCTCTGCCCTGGGTCTCCCTTATTACCTCTTCCCGTGCTCGCCACCCTCCTTCTCCCTGTGTCACAGCTGGAAAAAGCCACTTCACCCGGCTCCCCTTGCAATATTCCCGTCCTCCTCCGTGGAAATGGCTGGCGGTTCTTAAAAGCAGGAAACTTTACATTTCATAGTCCTACTAGAAAGAGAAATCGTTTAATGGTAGAGACAGCGGTGTGAAGTGCTGGAGTAAATATTGCTTTCCATCACTTTAAATCTGGATTGTGCCATGGTTTTTAAGAAGTCACATCTCATCCGGCTACTTGGGAGATTCAGGAGATGAATTACCGAAACCCCACAATTAAAACCATCGGATGCGTGAAAGGCCAGGTTATCTATATGTCGTTGCATTAGATGTGGGGTAATTAATGAAAGATTAAATGCCCGTGCGTGTTTATATGCTGAACAGCTGTTGCAAGGGATTAGTAATCCATTGCCCACCCTGCCCGGCTGCTGTTACGAATGGATCGTGCCAAATATTAAAGCCTCACACTCAGGCAGACGTTTCTATGTGCAAGGACATTGCTGGAGATGGCTTTGTAACAGAAACCTAAATGCATCTGAGAAACATCACGGGCATAAACGGGGCATCGGGGGAGCATCCTCCTGCTGCATGGCCCGTCCGCAGGCAGCGCTGCCTCTTGCTCGGCCGGTCAAGGACCAGCGTGGCATTTGCTGCTGGAGACGTGACTGGGATTCCCAGGGAAATGAAGCTGGTTTTGCTCGCTTTGCCCCATGAACCCTCCTGAGCACTGTTTTCTCTGGTCTGTATCTATAGCTGAGCCTGGATTTAACTAAGTCCAGTTCCTTTCATGCCCAAGGGAGTTTGTTCCACGTATGGGAATTTTCCTCTTCTGGCAAGAGCAAGGTAGCTGCTTGCATTCAAAAGCATTGCTTCAGCCTGCGTCCTTTAACATCCTTTCATGAGCTGGAGCAAGACGACCATCTGCTTTTCTTTTTTTTTTTTTTCCTTCTTGCAGTCCCTCAGCCCCTACGCCTGCCTCCCCTCTGCCTCCACGCCTGCGCGACCTCTCAGTTCCCACAGATCCCAGCCGGATTCGGCAGCTGACCTGCTCTCGGCGCTGAGCCAAGAGGAGCGAGACCTCATCGAGCCCGTTATAGCCTTGGGCTACCCCACGCGCAAAGCCATCCTCACCCTCCAGAAGACTGGGAGGCAAAGCTTAAGTCAGGTTGGTGGAGCTGGCACGGCGCCGCGGAAAGCTTTTGGGAAAGAAAAACTTGATTTTCGTGGAGAAAGGGATGGGTGTCTGGCTCGGGGTGGACTTCTGATGGCCTCGGGTTGCCCACTTTGGGATCAGACCTCAGTTAACGGGGTTTTCCATGAGATCACACGTCTGCAGTTTTGCTGTAATAAAATAGCAATGAGTCGCCCTCAGCTTTTCAGCAAGTAGTAACGGCCGGGTAAGGTTATCTGTTCGATCTGTTGTATGGAGCGTGGTGTCCTTTTGAAGTACAAATTCTGCCCCCGTACATGGAAACTTTTTACACATCATTTTTCCCCGGCTGTTAAACTCGTATGATTATTGCCATGGCTCATCCTGTCAGAGCGGGACTGTACGAATACCGTGGAGATTTGCCTGGGCTCTCTCCAAAACACACGGTCCCCGCGTTGGAGCAACCAGGGACTCCACGCAAGCATTGTGGTTGGGTCCCAGAGCTCTTTTCCAGAGGAACTCTCTATAATAACCTGAAATTTATTGAAAATAATTAACATACAACCTCTTCCTACCCCTGGTATCTGAGCGCATTGCAGCTCGCTGTGCTGCATCCCGATTCCTGAGGTCTCTGTCCAGACAAACCCCCCCCCGGTCCAGGTGGGCTCAGAGCATCCGCGCCGTGAGGGATGCTGCTGGATCTGACCCTCTGGCTTGGCAAGCTCAGGGCTGGACCTGTCCATGGCAGCGGAGGATTTAATAGGGCTGAATTATCCAAGTAGCTCTTGCAGAGAGAGAAGGGGCTTGATCGCAGCTTGGCGAGGGGGATGTCCACCGGGCTGCCGTGGGGCAGGGAGCAGGAGCAGACCCCGGGCAGAGGCGTGAGCCGGCACGGCACCGAGCAGCCGCTGTCGGGTGCCGGTCTCCTTCCCGTTCCCTGGGGAGCTGCCTGCGCTGCGTGGGCCAGCTCTTACCCCTCTGGTCGGCACACGAAGCTGCTCCGCGGCTGAGTCATCCTGCAGCTTCTGGCTCCTCCTGAGTCACCCCCAGCTCGACCAGCCTCCCCAGACCCTCGCTGGCGTTTCAGGCGAGCGTCGCTGCAAGCCGAGCTGGGAAGGGAAGTTTTATTTCTTCGATTCAGAGGAAGAGGGAGCTGGGCAGAGCCCAGCCTGCGTTCTTTGTGTGCAAGGGTGTCTTGTAGCCACTGCTGTCCCAATACAAAGGAGCAGCGGCGTCTTATTAAGGATGGAAATGGGTGCAGTCTGCTCCCTTCTGTGTAAACACAGGGACTCCCATCCTCTGGGAGAAGTGCTTAATGACCAAAATACAAGGTCTGCTTTATATCCTGTGCCTTCTTCACCAGAAGTTCCCATCTTTCCCATTTATGCCCAAAGCAGCCAAGATAAAACGTAAGGCGTAGCCCTTCGCGTGTCTCTTACAAGTACAAAACTACCAAATTAGGCTAAACCTTCCTGGAAAATATGTTTCAGCTCAAGTTAAAAACAAGAGCTGTGGGCGCTCTTCATTGCTTGCTGGTGTCACGCGGGGTTTCAGTGTGTGACGATGACAGCTTCAGCTGTGAAGATTGATTGCGGTACCAGATGGTAGCCAAAAATTGCTTGATTTCTCTGCAGTGTCAAGTCAAACTGGCAGAGCCCACCCCGGTGCAGAAGGCAAGCCTGCTGCCTTGCAGAGGCGATGCCTTCTCAGTTTTGGTGGAAGAACCTGTCTAAAAGGCTCAAGCAGGGTTAGTTGCCCCACCACAACAGAGGTTCATCATCTAGGATGGCATGGGCAAAGGCTAAACCAAAAATGCATCATTGCATCTTGATCAATGATCATTCATCAATGAAAACCACATCCTTGATCCATGAAACTCTCAATGCCTGCTCTCAACGTCAACAAATGGCTGCAGCTGGTCAGCATCCATCTCCTCAAACAGCCGTCAGCACGGAGTTCAGAGCAGGGCGTTCACCTGGCCGTGAGCAGATGGGGAGTCTCTTTCTATGGACTGTTGGACTCTTGTAAAATCAATAATATGGTAAAATATATGCTCTGTTGTGCTTCTGTAGTGTCCTCCTGCCCCTTTCCTCCTCTGCAAGAACTTGCTCTCTTCCCCTAAGCAACGATCTGGATCTTCAGCGCTTCCTGCAAGCCTTGCATCAGCCGTCCACACCGGCTGTGGCTCCCTGAGCCTCTCCAGTGCTTGTAGAAGTTGCATCCTTGGTGGCAGGGTTTGCGGCAGTGAGTTGAGCAGAACCATCTGCCACGGTGCTGGCTGGGGTCCCCCTGTCCCCCTGGAGACCCTCTGTCCCTGGAAGCTCAAATGTAATCAGTGTTTGGGTCTTTGGTGGTGGCTGCTGGTGGGTTTTTCCGTGCTGGCAGTGTTTACTCCATGGTCCAGGTGGGTCGGTGAAATGGTTGGGGGTGAGGTCCTGCTCTTCCTCAGCAGCCAGATGTTGGAGCACCTGAAGCGGAGACCTCGCGGGGATGGGCCTTTCTGGTGGGAGTCAGCCAAAGTAGTATGGGGACATGGAAGATAAAAACCCACCGGAGGGGAGATTTCCTTTAGGTCACTGCACATGCTCGTCTTTGATGTGGAAAGCTAAATTGATTGCTGCACGTACCCTCAAGCAGCAGCAAACAAGGGAAGAGTGGCACCTCCTCCTTCCCAGTGAGTGGTGAGGCTGGTACCGGACCCAAGGGGTTAGCAGGTCATAATATTTAAAAATCTGATTTTATTTAGTCTTGAGGACATATATATATATATTTTTTTATTTATTTATTTTTTAAATGATAAAAATTGAGTTGACAACAGCCCCGATTTCATGCTGGGCTTGACCAGGCTGCCAGGACTGGTTGTGTTCTGCCACGAGCGGCTGTCCCTGCTGTGAGAGGGCAAGAAAACACAGCAATAATCTGGGGTTTTTAGTTAGACAGGTAACAAGGAGAGTAAAAACAGGTTGTGAATGCCAATGACCAATGACTCTCTCATTTTTGAGTTAATAAGCCACTCCTTAAGGCTGTCATTTCTTAAAAACCTTACTCTGTTGTTTAGCCAAACGGCCAACTCAACATTTGAGGTACTTTTTTGGCTTTTTCATATGTTTTATGGTCTTTTACTGAATCCTTCTCCTTGGCTATGGGGGTGCTGGGGAGGGTGGAGGTCTGTGCACTGGTGGATCTGGGGAAGATATGAATCAGCTTCTCCTTGGATGAAGACGGCACAGCTCCGGGGAGACCCGTGGGATGATTTTATTCCCCCTGCTATTGTATAGCTCATCTATTATTGTCTGTCCCATATGTTTTTGGACAGCGAATGATTCTCGTGGTATTTAAAAGATACCGCTGGGAATAGTGCTGTCAGCACTCCAAGAACGACGAGGAAAGCCAAAAATAACTTTACTTTCAGTAATGACAGCGCACGAGTCTCCCCTGGGGTGGGTTTTGTGCTTGGACCCTGGAGCGAACCCGTGGGCGCCCAAACCCCGGCACATCAAAGGGATGCCAGGTCGGCCGGGGAGTAGACGTCTCACCGGGACAGGCTCTGCTTCACCCCGCAGCCTGCAGACCATCACTTTGTATCTCAGATGGTTCAGATGTTTGGTTTGCTCCTCATCCTCCCACCGTTTTTGTTCTCATTCGCACCCTGGGGAAGTTGGGGGGACCGAGATGTTGTCTTCTCCAGCGGGAGTCCTGCTGACGGACAGACCGCCCTGGCCGAGCATCGGACAGGAGCTGGCAGGACAGTGGTGGCCCAGGTCCTCCCCATGAGCATGTCCCTGGAAGCTGACAAGGTGGGGTCCCGAACGCACTCGCTGCCCATGTCTGCGAGGTTGGATTAACCCCGGTCGTCGTCTTCTGCAGTTCCTGAGCTACCTGGGTGCCTGTGACCGGCTGCTGAAGCAGGGCTACGAGGAAGGGCAGGTGGAGGAGGCCATGGAAATGTTCCAGTACTCGGAGAAAAAGGTCAGAGCGGGGTGACACAGCCTGGTCCTTTGTGCTCCATCCTCCGGGCTCGCTTTCCCAGTGGGCTGCACGCTCCCCTCCACCTCCACTGCCCCTCGCGCAGCCTCCGGGTGGGTCAGACCCATCGCCCTGCAAGCAATGAGCCCGCACGTGTGCCAGACCCCCGGGGCAGCATCGACACCTTAAGGACCCCCCCGGGGAAGGACACCCTCTCCGTCACTTTTCTCCATCCATCCCCTCACCCCGCCATGCAAACACGATGCTCGCTCAGCCCCTGCACAGGGAATCCCCCTCCCCGAGCCCACCAGCACCCGTGCTCGCTACCTTCCTCCCGGCTCCCCCCTCTGCGTTCACCCCCCCAGAGACAATAACCGTGGTGGCATGACGGGTGTTGGTCTCCATCGCCGACCTCCTCCTGGGGGTAGTGAAGAGCTGGAGGGGAAAATTTGCTTGAAATTTGGGCCGGCGCTGTTTGACGGGATGCCGAGGGCGCGTAGGATTGCCGGCTCGCTGCTCGTTGGGGCTGCGGCAGTGGGAGGGCACCGGGTCTCGGTGTCAGGCAGGGGGTTATTTATCGAGGACGCGGCTCCGGGAGATGTTGTGGTGCTGGGGCCCAGCCTGAGCAAGGGGGGGGAAGCAGGGCAAATTAATTCCAGCTTGTACTCACTGCCTTTCCCCGCTCTCTCCATAACGCAGGCAAACACTTGCATGGAATTAATATTAAACTTTAAAAGGAACAAGTGAAGCTAGGGGCCAACTATTAAATGTTTCTCATTTAAGAAGTCGATGTAAAGGCACGCTTTTAGACACTAGCAGCGGTGCGTGTGCCCTCGCTCTGCTGTCAGCGGTGGCAGCAGCAGTGCCCTTCAGCGGTAACACAACCCGGCCAGGTCATCGTCACCCAACGCCGTTTCTGCTGCCGCTCTACGGTAAATCCATCCTTAAAACCTCGTGATAACATCAATCCTTTCTCTTCCTTCTTCCTCCAGGCAGCTGAATTCTTGCATTTGTTAGCTCAGTTTAACGATATGGGTTTCCAGCAAAACGAAATCAAAGAAGTTCTTTTGCTTTGCGGGAATCAGAGGGAGAAGGCGCTGGAAGAGCTCGTGATGAAAACCCAGTGAGCAGCGTCCTGGACCCCACTCGCAGCTTCCCCACTCCAGACCGGACCGCCGAAGGACTCGGCTGGGTCAGCACACACTTGTCCTGCTGCTGCTCCATCCCTGCCCCAAGCGACACGGCTCACCGGGCACAAACCAAAGCACCAGCTTGGTGTCTCATCCCATTTTATGGACATCCATCATAAGCGTGTTTGTCACTGTACTAAGGCTTTGTAGCAGGAGTGTTTATCTCTTCACCCACGCAACTCCACCCTCGATCATCTCAGCTGTTTAGATCAGATGCAATAAGATCCAAACCGCCCTCTGCTTAGATTTTGCAAAACCCAAACCACAGTTTTCTCCCTCCACTTGGGGTGACGAGTGTCGTACCTTCAACTGCAATTAAATGTGTATTCTTAAGAGATGATATAAATCAACAGAAGGGATTGTTTTCATAAAAGCTGAAAGCTCCTGCAGCAACATTTGTTGATCCTCACTTGGGAAGAATCTCAGCTGACTTAGTCATGGTTGAATATTGTAATCGAAATCCAGTCCGATCAAATTAGCTTTTCCTTTTAAACCAGAAATGTGAGAAAAATACACAATTCGATGGAGGGTAAGGAGAGAAAACAGGTTGCCCTTGCTCTAGAAACACATGAAGTTCATCCAGTGCAATGAAGAAAGGCTTAGGCTTCAGAACAGAGAAACGGGGAACGGCTCGGCTGTCCTCGTGCTCTGCCCAAATCAGGAAAATTCAGGGGATGCTTCCCTAAACTGTGGAGACAGTGGCTCCAAATGACGTTAAGCACAAATGTCAGGAGCAGGAAAATCTGGATGCCCGTGGAGATTTTTGTGTGCAACTGAAGGACGCAGAATGGGAGATCAGGTCACCTCACGGGATGTGTCTCTTGGCTTGGCAGCGGAACAGCGGACAGTGTTTCCACATAAAAGCATATTATTTTCCTGTGAATTAGATACAGATGTAATTTCTTTGAGTAAAGGTGGTTGGAGGGGTTCTTCTGAAATGTATTTGCGTCTTTTCCTGTGAAAATGCCAACTGGCACAACCTAGCAGAGAAAATCCTTAATTAGCTGCACTAGTCCCATTTTTCCGTTGTGTCCTTCCAAACGATCTCCCAGCCCAACGTACCGCCATCGAGTTAAAACACCGTGTCCCTTCTCTGTGTATCTCTAGGCAGAAGGGTACAGCCCTCCATGGCTGCCTTCATCCCCCCATGGGTGCAACGACAAAACTTGGCATCCAGGTTTTGGGGGACTTGACCCGTCCATACCCAAGGATGCTTTATACCTTCTCTTCTTTAATGGCATTGAAAAGGAAATTTGTGGGGAGCTCACAGGCTCTTCTTGGAGCTCCCAGCCCTGTTTTTCCTCCAGCTTTCCCTTGGTTATACAAGCTTTTATTTTTGATACGGCCCTTATAAGGCAAGTCCGTTCTACAGACAGCTTTTCGTTACGTTCAGCCTTGCCAAGATGATGTCACCTTAAAAAAGAAACTTGCAAAAGGTTAAACTGTGATTAGATAGATCGCTTCGCCTCAAACTGTAATCTTTGGCGGAGTAAACGCCATGAAGATTGAAAGGGGAAGATAACGGTGCTGTGCTGGTGCCAATAACGTGTGACATCGAGGGCTGAATTCTGGTGGAGCCAAGCACGTTTGCCGCGTCGTGCCCACTCACTGTGCAAAGGCTGAGCAGCCTCTCACTCTCGTTAGAGATTTCCTTGGTCCTGGCTCATCATTTGTACCCCCTTGCTTGCAGAGGTAAGAACTGTATCTTTTTTTTTTCCCCTCCCCGTGGACCTAAAATGATCTTGTGTTACTTTCTGTGTCACAGTCTGGATTGATGGATGCAAGCAATTGCTCTTCTCTTGGGAGCATCCATGCCACGCTCCGCAGTGCCTGCCAAGACCTGCTCTTTCCTCCCCTAGGTGCTACACTGAAAATCTTGAAACCTTTTGCATTTTGTCGGCAAATATCTTTGTAAAACCCAGAAACGTCAAAAAAACCAACCCCAAAACGGCGTGTGAAGGTGTGGGGAGAGGTCGTATCTCTTGGTGGTGTCAGAGCTGGAGGGAAGGGGAGAGCCTGCCAAGCTCAGCTGTCCCGGGTTAGCTGCTGCTGCCCGTCATAAATATTTTAGTAACAGAATTATTTTAACTTTATTGTAATGGTGGGTTTAAGCTGTTTGTTCAACTTAAAACGGTTTTAAAGCAGCGTGCTTCCGTGTGCTGATTTCAGTTGAGGGAAGCCAGCGTGACATGTCAATTGGCTTCGTCTAGGAAGGGAGCAAGGGTTTGACTTGATGGACTTTCTGCTAACGGTCCGCCCGAGGGCCGTAACGCCGCTCAGCTAACACTGCAGCACGGGGTAGAGCTGGGTGAGGACCACCAGTGTCCCCTGCCTCCCCCATGCCACCTCCACCGGCTGCGGTCCCCGTCCCGGGGGTGGTGGTGGGGTGGTGGCCTGGCCCAGGGGCAGAGGGCAAGCGGGGACAAAGCGCTTGAAGTGGTTTTCAATCTGGACATGGAGGAGAGCTGGGGTTTTCTTGTTTGTTTTGGTTTGTGGTTGTGTTGTGTGGGTTTTTTCTTAAATGCGGGAACTGTTTTGAAATTGCTGAGAACTTGGCGAGGGTCAGCAGCGGAGGTATTTGAGGCATCCCAGCTGGTATTCCCTTCCGCTCTGTCTCGACCGGGACGGCACGGGCAGCCTGGAGCCTGCCCCACGGACGGGAAACCAGCCGAGACATGGTCTGGGTTTGCTGCTGCCCTGGTCCCCGCAGGTCTTCCAGCAGTGCCGTGGGCACAAAGGGAAGCTCTATGTTCTCCAACCGTCCCCAGAGCTGGTGTTGAGGACTAGCAACCTTCAACACCGGGCTGTGGTACCTCCTGAGCACAGCTCATCTGGTCATGGAGCTCTGCTAACAGAGAGGACCTCTGCAAACCTGCATCGCCATGCCAGGGTACTGCTCCCTTCCTTCCCTTTTTGCACCCTCTGTATTTCCAAGGTTTGCCATGTCCTCAAAAGACCCTCTGATGAGCACTGGCACGTGCCACCCCATCGGGTCTGTGCTGGGGCTTGGCAGACGAGCCTGGAGGAGCCGGTAGCTGGCTAACGCACGCAGGGGGGTGACGGATGGTTCCCAGGTCCCAGAAACCCCTCAGCGCATCAAGCACCCGATGCCCGGGAGATGCTTTCCTTCGCCCCCCCATCTCCCCTCTCCCCTCCTCCTCCCAGGACCCCGTTGCAGCCGGGAGCGGCCACGGAGATCTCCCCGGGGAGCACGGGGCTGCGTGGGAACTGCGCTCCCACGTACGGCTCTGAGACGGAGCCGCAGCTGAAAAAGCATTCAGCGGGCAGGAGCGAGCCTTGACGTGGGTCCCCTGTTACGAGGTATTTTCCTTCAGAGAGGGGGAACAAAAACCCCATAACCCAAGAGAAAGGAAAAACACAGATTGGGGGTTTTTTTTTATAGCTTTCCTTTTAATTCCAGGATATAACGAATGATTTCTCATCGGAGCAGGGAGGAGGTGGGATGCTGCACACCTTCAGCGTGCGGTCAGAATAAATATAACAAGTACTTGGGTCTCTTTGGTATCTGTCTTCTGCAGAAGCCGTGAAGCTCTGCACGCGGTTGGCTCACGAGCCCACGTCTGGCACGACTTTGCACACAGCCTGTGCAGTGCAGGCAGAGGCAGGCAGCAGCTGCCTGCAGCCCCTTTCTCTCTGGCAGGGTCTAGTGTCACCTCCAAGGTCCAATGTGAGACGTCCCAGGACCTGGGCACGGCTCCGCGGAGGAGAAGAGGAGCCCAGGGGAGTGGCGGGTGCGGAGCCGAGGCCACGTGCGAGGAAGAGCATCCCAATGTGGGACGGGGGCCACCTACGTCGCGACATTGTGGTCACGCCTGGGCAGACGCAGGAGGAAGGTCTGCAGGGAGCCGCTGCGTGGGAAACCTGCCCGCTCCTTCTTGAACCTCCAAGTCTCCTCTTCCACAGAGTAGAGGAGCGTCAGCATCTTGTTGACGGTGTAGACGGTGTCACCCCTGATGACGGCGGTGAAGAGGGCTCCTTTGCTATTCAGGAACTGCCCGGGCAGGGCTGTCCACTGCCGTGACGTCAGGTTGAAGCAGTCGATGACGCAACGCAAGAAATCATCCGAAGGGCCGTTGCGCATGACATAGAGGTTGTCGCGGTGGGCCACCATGCAGTGCCCATAGCTCTGGTGCCGCTTGAGCTCAGTGACGGGAAGCCACGCGTCTTGCCGGGTCTCGTACTCATAGATGACGGTGGTGTCCAGCGGCTTCCACAAGCACACGAAGATCTGCCCCATGGCTTGGGCGCAGGGTGCCGCTGTGCTCGGCTGTGGCAGGTCCGAGACGAACGTCCAGGTGCTGGATGCCACGTCATACCTCTCCACGGACTTCAGGGAGATCTTCTCATACTCCCCACCGATGGCGTAGAGGTAGCCCTCGTGGCCTACCAGCCTGACGTCATAGCGCAGCTGATGAGGGCTGGGGAACTCACTCCAGGCATTGGCATCGGCGTCGTAGCAGAAGCTGCTCTCCACCACCTGCTTGCTGGCCCCGTAGACGCCGCCCACAATGTAGATCTTATTATCCATGGTTGTCATGCCAGCGAGGAATGTGCTGGCACTCAGCGGCAGGCAGGAGAGGGTCCTCCACGTGTTGGTCTCCTCATCCAGGTAGCAAATGGTCCTGGAGAGGTCCTCCAGGAACTCAAAGGTGGGCGTGTGGGCTCCTACCGCCACGAAGGTGCTGGGCAGGAGGGTCTCCACGTAGGCCAGCAGGTCGGCAGAGAGGCAGTCCAGGTACTCCTCCAGCTCGGCATAGCTGTCCCTGATGTAGAGCGCGGCGCAGTGGAAGAGGTCCAGGAGACCGAAGATGGCGGCGGCTTGGTACAGCAAGATGCAGTTGTCGGAGTTGATGGAGTGGATCAGGTACTTGGCCAAGGGCTTCACCTGCAGGAAGGCGGCACACTCGACCGCCTGGAAGGTCTCCTTGCTGCCGAGGATGGGCCTCTCACCCGCCAGCACCCGCAGCATGGCGAGGAACCCGGCCGCGCTCAGCTCCCCCAGCCCGATCTCCTCCTGCGTGCTCTCCTTCATGCCTGAGCGGAAGAGGGCACGGAAGTACTCGCTGCTCTCCACCAGCAAGGTCTTCTCCACCCAGAACGACTGCTCCTCCACCCGGATACGCACCCGCTCCGGGGGCCCTGCCCGGGAGCCTTCCTCCTCCGGGGTCATCCTCGCGCGGGGGCTCAGCAGCTCTTGGCGGGGGGGCAGCACCCGATGCTCCTTGCCGTGCCCCGGGGCAGCCCCCTCCTGCCTCTACCACCCTTTGATGCCTTTGCCGTGCTGCCCGGCCGCCGCCACGCCGCTGCCTTGTAATAAAAATACCTTCGGCTAAAGATAGCCGAGCTCGTGACCGGGGCCCTTCAAAGGCATCCACCGAGCTCAGCTGCCCACCCAAAACACAGGCAGGGCTCCAGCGTCACCGGCCGGCGCAGGTCATGGCAGAGATGCCCAGCTCTGCCGCGGCCCGTCCCACGGAGGCTCACCCCCTGCTCTTGGGCATCCTCCTTGCCGTGCCCCCCCCCCCCATCCACGGGAAGGGCAACACATTTGCATGTTGGAAGATTACATGGGAAGAGTGTGTTGCTGCACTATTATTTTTTTTTTTTTCCCCCTTAAAAAAGTGGATTTTGTGGCCGCAGGGAGGTAACCGACATCAGCAAATCGCAGTGCCGCCCAGCCCGGCCGTGGGAAAAGGGATTTGCCACCCCCCGAGCGTGGCCGCGGGCAGGGAGAGACCTTTACCTGTTCCCTTTGCGACCCTCCCCAGGTAGGAGGCATGGAGCAACCTGGGCAACATCCATCCCTGGCACAAGGAGCCAGAAACCAGCCTGTGCTGCATCCGGGGATCCCGGGCCAAGGAAAATGAAGTGCAGCGAACCCCTTCTCTCTGGAAACGTCCCCTGCGGCCACAGGGCTCACCCCGCTCCCCGTAACAGCCGGCCGCAGAGACAACCCCCACCCCGACTCACGTAGAGGCTGACGGTGAAGAAAGGTGAAGAAAAGTGTCATTCGTGGCACGTCGCCCGTTTGTGTGCTATTCACAGCTTTTTCTGGCTAGAAATCCCATTTCCTCTGTGTTGTGGGGTGCTGAGGAGGGCTAGCAACGGGGCCCCCGAGTTCCCCTGTCACCGCCTGCAGCCAACCTTTATTTTTGATGCATAATTTGATCCAAGCAGCCCACCTTGCCACAGGTATCATTTTTTCCTCCCTCCTCAGCCCCTCGTCCCAGTAGCCCGGGGCTCACGGGGTGATGCCAAAGTCATTGCCCCAAGATCGTGGTGCCAGCAGGTTCCCCCAAAAGTCTCAATTTAGGGCAGAAGGCGAAAGCTTTGCGCTCGCCTTACTGTCACTGATCCTTATGGGTACCCACCTTAAAATACCACATTTAGCTCTGATTGCTTTTAAGCATCCTTGATCTGTGTCCAAAGGGGGTGTGGGGGTCAGGGGTTCC
>VXBL01009768.1:1122879-1163559 GCA_013400195.1 Aramus guarauna
CCCCGCCCCCCCCCGCCCCGCAACCGCAGGGAGCCCCGCGTCTCCTCCGGCGGCGGGGTTTAAGGTGGGAGGCTGCGTTTCTCTTCTCTTTCTGGGGTACGAAGGGTGGGTGGAGGGCTGAGGGGGTCCCTGTCTTTGCTTGGGTGGGGTGCTGGACCCGGGGGGTACGCGTCTTTGCCGGCGTGGGATGGTGATGGCAGGATGAGGATGGAGGAGAGCAGATCCCCCTCTCCCGTGGCGCCGAGCCCCCCTTTTCCCCAGGCTGGGGCCCCCCGTGAGCCGGGTGGCAAAAGGGTCCCCATCCAGGCGGCAAGAGGGTCCCTGTCCGGAAAGAGGGTCCCCGTCCAGAAAGAGGGTCCCTGTCCAGAATGGCAGCGGCTGCCCCACGTCCCCCCGCTCTCTCCCGCAGGACGGAGGATGTCCTCGATGTTCGGCAAACCCCGAGCTGGTGGCGAGCGGCCACCCCAGAGCCCTCTCGCCGAGTGCAACGTGGCCATCCTGGGGTGCCAAGGGGCCGGCAAGTCAGGTGAGACGGGTGCCCCGCCACCACGGGGATGGCCGGGCATCGAGGGGGTGCCGGGGTGCCAGTGCTGTGGGGGGGACACACCTGCCTCACCTGCCTCTTTCACCTCCTGCAGCCCTGACCGTGAAGTTTCTAACCAAGAGGTTCATAAGCGAGTATGATCCGAACTTGGGTAAGACACTTTCTCCGCGGGTGTTTCCTCCCCCAGTTATCCCCCGTGAGCTCCCACGGAGCATCCTTCCCATCTCCCATGTTTCCCACGAATATGGCATTTAAGGGGAAAAAAAAAATAAAAATCCCCACCCAAAATTACATGAAAAACAACGGAAGGACTGGATTTGACCCAAATCCGCCTGTAAAAACAGAGGTGAAAGCAGCGCTCTCTCCGCAGGCACGTCCCACGGGGGAATGTCGGCTCCTTGCATCGCCCCAAAGAAACTGAAAGTCGAATTATTGGGGGTCCTTGGGGAGCGTCTTGTGCCTCTTGCTCGCTTGCGGGGGTGTCGGGCAGGGGAAGGGCTGGGTCAGCGAGCGGGGGCTGCAGAGCGGGCGGCCCTGGGGGCTGCGCTTTGCAGCGAGCGTTTCTGAGCAGTTTTTTTTTCCACTCGTTTGAGTAATTAATAACTATTTTCCTAGGCCTGACTCCAGGGCAGGGGGAAGAACCATAAATGATTTATCGGGGACGTTGGGGAGATATGGACCTTGTCCAGGAACCGACTTCAGCCCCTAATAATTCAGCAGCTCTTAGGAAAGAAGGATAAATTTCCTCCCTGGATCTTTTTTGGGAATGTGGTTTCATCTTCCCACGTCAAAACCTTTCCGAAACATATCCATTAGGACCCGGCTGGGAGAAAGCATCTTCCTCCCAGGGGAATGGCTCAGCGTCTCTCCCCGCGTGTCCTCCTTCCAGGAGAAAGGGGTGCTCCTTGTGCCTGATTTATTGGGAAACAGCCCCAGAGTCAAGCCCGGAGCTCACTTTATCTCACCAGGTCGCGGCGTCTAGATAAGGGCTCCTTCCCCTCCCTCCTCCCGCGGGAGCCCACGCTTGCGGCACGCAGGGGGAGATAACTGCTCCCAGCCGGGCTTGCCCGGCAGCATCACTGCCAGCCTCCCCCAAAATATCGTTGTCTCAGGAAGGAGCGAGGTGGGAGGTGCTGGTGGAGGATGCTCCTCATCGAGGGCCGAGCCTTTTCTGTGGTGCTCCAAGCATCCAGGGCTTTCCGTGGCTTTGGAGAAGATGGGATGCCCAAGCCCGTCCTCACAACCCCCCTTCTCCTTGCAGAGGACACCTACGCCTCGGAGGAGCTGGTGGACCAGCAGCCCGTGCTGCTGAAGGTGATGGACACCGCCGACCAGGTGAGGCACCGGGGCACCGCTGGTGCCAAACGCCCGGCGTGACCCAGCTGGACCACAGCTGGACCGCTCCTCTCGCCCCCAGGATGGCCCCGGGAACTGCGAGCGCTACCTGCGCTGGGCCAGCGCCTTCCTCGTCGTCTACAGCATCGACGATAGGAAGAGCTTCGAGGGCTGCCAGCGCTACCTGGAGGTCCTCGCCCTGCACGCGAGGGGCTGCCAGCGCCGCTGCCCCGTGCTCCTGCTGGGCAACAAGCTGGACATGGAGCAGTACAGGTATCGGGCGCGGGGCAAGGCTGTCTTTTCCTGGGGGAGGGAGAGCTCGCAGATCACCCCCCATCCCTCTGGCTGGGATGCAAAGCTCAAATACGACTTTTTTGTGGTTATTTCCACCCCCGTCGGTATTCCCACATCCTCCCACATCTCCAAGGTTCCTGCTCTCCTGCCCGGGGGATGATGTGTTTATTTTGAGCCCACTGGTATTTTCAGCGGGATGTTTTTTGGCTGCGCGGTGAGGCAGCGTCACCATCCCCGGGCAGGGCTTGAGCCCGCTCCAGCTCCTCACTCCCCTCTGGACGTGCCCTTCCCCTGGGGCCCTTTCTCGCCCCCTCCCCGCTGCCAGGACTGGATGTCCCCGGTGTGTTTTTCTGGCCTTTTGTGCCACTCTGGGGCTGTGCTGAGTGTTGGTCCCACGGGTCCTTGAGTCACGCGCGTTGCAGAACCTCCCTGGGCATTGCCAGACCCCCCCATGCTCCCAGCACAGAGCCTGCCCCCTCCCCACGTGACGACCTGCCCCATCTCCTCCCCATCGCATCCAGCCCCCTTCGTCCCTGGCACGGGAGGCTGCACGATTCCCCGGGGACCCGCACGGCTTGTTGCTCTGGGATTTTGGGAAAGACAAAACCCTTCTGGACTCGTGGCCCCTGCTTGTCCCAGGAGGGGGGACGAGCAGGTGCTGCCCCAGCGCTCACCGAGCAGCAGGCATGGGATGAAGGCTCCGTCGCTCCCCGTCTGCACCCCTCGCTCCTCTTTTTGGGTGGCTGCAGCGCCCCAAGGGATGTTGCACCCATCCCCTCTGCTCTCGCCAGGCAGGTGCCCGCAGCCGAAGGGATGTCCCTGGCGAGCAGGTTCAGGTGCCTCTTCTACGAGGTGTCGGCATGCCAGGACTTCGCGGGGGTGCAGCACGTCTTCCACGAAGCGGTACGGGAGGTGCGGCGCCAGGCGGAGCGGAGCCTGCCCGTCCAGCCGCTCTTCATCACCGAGGAGCGTCCCTGCCCGCCGGTGGCCACGCCGGTCGCCCTGCCCGCCCGCCACGGCTTGGCCAGCTGCACCTTCAACACCCTCTCCACCGTCAACTACAAGGAGATCCCCTCGGTGGCCCAGGCCAAGCTGGTCACCGTCAAGTCCTCGCGGGCTCAGAGCAAGAGGAAAGCTCCCACGCTCACCTTGCTGAAAGGTTTCAAGATATTTTAGGACGCGTCCCTGCGGGCTGTGGAGGGGGCAGCGAGAGACCCCCCGTCCCCCCAGCTCCGCAGGGGCTGAGACCATCTGCGATGGACTCACCGGCACGGCAGCAGCCGCTGCCCGACGGTGGCCCCGGTCTCCGGCATTTGCACCCTGTCCTGCTGCCAGCACCGGGGGCCAGCCCGGCTTTCCGTGTGGATCTGGGCAGTTCCCGGAGCAGTGGGGACCACCGGGAGGGTGAGGGCCACCCCCAGCTTGGGCGATCGCACAGCGATAGGAGCCCAGGGAGGGGGAATTAATCATTAATGAAGCATGGAGGCACCCGTCTCGTTTGTCTCACGGGTCCCCTGACCGAGCAATAAATGGGAGGAATTTTTTTTTTTTTTTTTTAATCCGAACAAGAAAGGTGCAGATATTGTTTCAGCTGACTAAAGGCCTCAGGTATCCTAAAACTGATTCCCGTGCGTCGAAATAATTCCTACCAAAACAGCTGGGATTTTAACCAGCTTCTTACACTATAGTGTTGTTTTTCAAAGGCTTTGCAAGGAGAGATGCTTCGCTGACGAGGACACACTCTGAAAAGCCTTTGTTTAAACGACTGATGTATTTCCAAAAATGTCTTAAATGATGTCATGACTTCTACACGTGCCTGGTGCGGGGCGTGACGTGAATCGCAAGGCAGACCAGGCTCTACCTGTGCCCAAGCCAGGGCCAAGGGCTGCGTGTTCCGTTTCATTTGCTGTATCAGGTGAAACGTTCTGCTTCTCCCTGGAGTTGCAGTTACTCTGCAGAGTAAAATATCCACATGTATATTTGTACATATATACATATACATATATATATATGACCTTACGGATAGAGAGATTCAAGATGGGATTTCAATCAACTGCTTTGGAAAGTATTTTAATAAAGACGATTTCTGAAAAGAACAAAAGCACCTCCACTTTGGTATGGCTGTTTTCCTGAGGGCACGTTCCCTGGCTGGCTGCAGGAAAAGCCTCCCGCCTCCCGCCCCGCCTCGGCTCCCACCCGTTTGTGGGACGTGGCGAAGCTGCGGGGAGAAGAGAGCAGCGGGTGAAGACCAGCCAGCTGGGAGATGAAATGGGGGAGGCACGAGTTTGCCTCGAGTCCAGAGTCACGGCCGCGGGTGCAGCTTTGCTTTCTTTTTTTCCTCGTTTCCCCAGGCTAAACTGCATTTTTAAACATCCATCACTACGAATTGAGACACTGATACATTTCTTAGGGCCTAAAGGGTTTAACCTCAGCTGCCATTATAGGGCATCCTCAGACCTCTCTGTGTACAGAGACGTGATGTTCCCATCCTTCCAGTAGACCACCACATCTCCCGATCCCTGATCCTGGGGCACCGGCTCCTGCTTTTGTGGCATGGCCGGGCTGTATTCCTGCACAGGCATCAGCGCTTGCTTGGCTTCCAGCTCAGCCTGCTGCACGGTTTGCTCCGCTCCTCTGTACACGTGCATCTTCCTTTTCCTGCAGGAAAGGCACGAAAAGGAAAGGAGGGATGAAGCAGCGAGCCCAGCCTGCGTCTGGGGGCTGGCGGCTACCCTCAGTGATGGTTACATCCGTCTTTCCACACCTGGGCCCCGGGAACACGTTAGCTGCTTACGGGCACACCCCACCAGCTGCACTCTGTCATGTAAGTGGTCTGAAGTGTCGGAGTACACACAGCCGCGGGGTTTACACTCGGAGAACACACAGCAGCAACACCCAGCAAGCCATCGTTAAAATGACAGCACGGCAGACCGGTAACTTTAGCTCTTTTTCTCTCGTTTTAAGATGAAAGCTCTGACCCAGATGTAAGTTTTCACACTGTAGAAGGCAGCGAGTTGCTCCTCAGCTGCAGGGTTGTTGTGCAGCAGTATGGCCCAGGGGAACATCACGGGAATGCAGACAGGGAAAGGCTGGGGAGTCCTGCCCCAGAGCCCCTCGCACCACACACTTAACGCCACTTCCCTCCCGACTGGGCTGGGCAGAGTGCTTTACTGGGAAGGATACAGGGCCCGGAGAAGTGAAGTGGCTCATTCAAAGTGACACATGAGGAGAGCAGTGAGTCAGGCAAGGTTTTACAACGAAGCACAGTTCAAAGGGAGTTTGTCTTTGCTCTTCTCCCCATCACTCAGGGCTTGTTGCTGCCCTGAGTCTCAGCATGCTGCCCTGTCCTGCCAAACCCACCGGTCTGCCAGCCCCGGGGGGGTTCTCAGCACGCCACCACACACCAAAAGACCCTCAAATTTTCCTGACTCACCTGTTTCGCACAACGTTAATGGCCAGGAGGAAAAGACCCAAAGCCATGGCCACAAAGGAAAGCACAAGGACGGAGTAATTCCACGCTGACGCTGGGGGAAAGCACGGAGAGGCAGCGTTAGTGTGTACAGATCAGTGTGGCCCACAGAGCCTGGCCAGGTGTTTTCAGAGGATGCTCAAGCTGAGTGCCATGGCATGGCAGCAGGATGAGGGCAGAGGTGCTGGTGTCCAGCTCAGCACCCAGAGCAGAGCATCCAGGTCACATTTTTGGGGATAACCTAAAGCAACTCTCCCTCCCTGGGCAGGAGACTTACACAACTGCTTTCTGCCTCTCACAGTCCCCCGCCCCGGGCTCCGTCTCTCTCACGCTGGCCATATTTGCCTCACCAGGCTTTTCAACCCTGTCCGAGAGCTGGGAGCGGCTGTGCCCGAGGGTGGGAGCAAGGCTGAGAGCTGCAGCAGCCCACCGTGAGCACTGCTGGAAGGGCCCCTCCGCTCTGCAGCCTTTCTTGCTGCTGCCACACTCAGGCAGGTAGATTTTGCCTTCGAACGCTGGCTGGGGCATGCAGCACAGACGGCAGCGGATGCTCCGTCCTTGATTTTTGTGACTTTGAAGTTGATCCTCGGGGTGCTGACCTGCTCACATCGATCTGCTCCCTCCACCCTGCCAAAATCACTGGTCATCCCAGACCTTTGCTCTCTTGGCAGGCCATGCCGGGAGAGAGGCTGAACCTCCTCTCTGGGAGGAGACACTATCTCAGCAAAGCCTCATGCCTGTCTTCACCCATGGCCTGCTTCTTCTGGAGGTGAGACTCAGGGTTTATGTATCTGGGGTAAATCACCTCCTCGGGTAACTCATCTCCATTAGGCAGCAGGTTTAACAGCCAAGGACTGTGTATCTCTACTTCAGCTCTCAACCCAGGAACGTCAATGGGACTTACGGTCTTCTCTGCGGAAGAACCAGATCAGTTCCTCCAGCTCTTCTTGAGCTATACCCAGCGCAAGGGTCACGTTGCCTGCTGTGTGGTCGTACATGCGTGTGCTGGCAAGGGCTGCAGGGAAATACCCGTTTTGTTTTGCCTCAGCTGCAGAGAAGAAGAGCAGAAAGATGCAATGGTTGCTCACTGCAATACTTTGGGCCAGAAACGGCCTTCCCCTTGGCTCCCAGGGCTGCCCAGCACGTCCCTCCCAGCAGGCAGAACACAGCGGTGTGGGCACAGCCTTATCTCACGCACGGAGAAGTGGAGAGTGTTCCTGGCTCCCACTGCAGATCCCACTATGGTGGGGCACCCAGGCTTGGAAAGACCCCAGGACACTGACTGTGCCTTTCCACATTCCCCAGCAGCGTGTGTGTGTACCACTGGTCCCCGGGCGTGCAGCACTTACCCTCTTTCTTCTCGCACACGCTCCTCTGTGTAACATCTTGCCATTGGGCCTTGAGGCCTCTCACATTATCGAGAAAGACTCCTTTCCTCTTTGCCACCAGGTAGCTCTGGCTGCTGCCCAGAGGAGAGAGCAGTGAATTTGAGCAGTCCCAGCTCGTGTAGCCTGTGCTGTCGCAGAGACTTGTCTGCACGCTGTTGGCCCCCACCACAGAGAGACAGCTCTGTGTGCCGTGATTCATCAAAGAATCACCTTGCCAAGACCAGTTCTGGAAACGTGACTCTGGATTACAGTCCTCCAGCAATAAATTCCCATTTGTCGGGCTGGCTTGTAAACACAGGTTGACTTTAGCATTTTTCATCAGAAAAGCTTCAGTGTCTGCAAAGAAACCAGCATATGAGTGTGGCCATCCCCTAAGCACTGGACATATACGCACACACAGTGTACAGGGCAGATGGGAATGGCACCCAATTCTGGAACTGGGAAATCAGCACAGGGTAAAAGGCATTCAAGAGGCAAACTGCCTCCAGTCCAGCTTCTCTTTGCCAGAGCTGCTGGGCTCGTAGCTGAGCTTTCCCTGACCCACGCTTCTCAGCAAACATGACAAGCATTTCCTTTTCAGTGTGTTCTGGGAAGCCCAGCTAGACTGTCCTTGCAACTGGTGCTGAGCTCTGGTTGAAGCTGTATCCATAGCTGTTCCCTGGAGAAGAGGTGATGGAAAACTCCTCTCCTCGACTTGTGCTCTGCTGGGCCCCTTGGTGTGCTGGCTGGTGCCAGCCCACAGCGCCGCACAGCCCAGCCCATGCTTACCCCCTTCCTGCTGCTCCTGGGAGGTGGGAGGCTGCTCTCCTGGGTCCTTCCAAGAGGCAGAGGAGGCTCAGACCCTTTGGTGAGCCTCATTGCTGGCTTCTGCTTTCCCTCCAGGGACAGACACCCTGATGTCCTGCTCCAGCTGGATGAACTAGGAACTGTCTCCAATGCCTCTGTTTCTGGGGAACCACCGGGGGAAGAGTGTGGGGCTCAGGTCTTTCCAATTTGGCTGTTTAACCTTAAAATGTCAGCTGAAACATCTCTCTGCACGGTGGAGGTGCAGATAGTCCTGACAGACGTTAATACTGGGTTTAAAAAAAATTACATCTCCGTAAATTAGGTGCCTGCCTTGGTGTCAAAGAGATTGCAACAGTGCTGTAAGCACAGGCGTAAGGTGCAACTTTCCCCAGGGTTAAGCCAGGCTGCTGGTGGCATATACTGAGGAAAATGGGCCCATGGAGAGGAAGAAACCATATTTCCAGAAAGTTAATGTCTTTAATGCATGCCTTTGCCATAATACTATCTGTATATGTTCGCCCTCAGCCAGTGAGGCGTTCATACAACAATGCTGGAAACTTTTGCATATGTACATCCACCTGCCCTGCAGACAACGTCTTGCTGTAACCCCTGCGGAGCCTGGCATGGGTGAGAGCCTGTGAAGAGGCACAGCACCTACTTCACCTACACCATTATCCCCTAGCCAGGACTCTACCTTGCAGCAGGAAAAATGGGATTATCCAGAAGAACTTCATATTTGTATGTGCAGCTGGGATGGATCACGCCTTCACACCTTCAGTGTTTCTTCAGTGTGCAAACACCTGGGAAAGAGAGAGATGAGAGGTGAGGGATAACCTCGAAGTGTCCTGTGCCAGCTCCCACTGTACAGTGCCACTGGTTTTAACAGTGGGAGCCCTGAAAGTTAACACGAGTTATTACTCAGAGGGACTGGAGACAGCAGGCCAGCATGTTTCTCCTCTGGTGTCTACAGTAGATGAAAGGAGACAAAACCACATAAAAGTCATGATCTTTTAAATGACTCAGTGCTCATGCCGATTTCCCTCCCTGCTCCAGCTCTGTATTCAGAGAGGGAACCTGATGTACCCTTGCAGTTGTGGCAGCTGTTTTCTTCTGCGAACGTGAGCCTGAGCTGCCAGCACAGGGTGCAAGGCATCCTGAGAGCCATTGAGGTGATAGTAGAGTGTGTATGGCACAGGGTCTGCTGCCTGGGGTTGGACGCCTTGCCTAAGTGACCTCATGCAGATGTGAGCTCGGCTGCTGAGAGCCAGCCCCTCCCCAACTAACCTCACTGCTCCCCTGCCACGATCCTTAGAGAATACATACTTTGTGGACAGTGACTACCAGCTGCCAATCCACGGATGGTGGAATAAGGGCGTGGAGATGAGGAAGTGGAGGGTTCAGGTCCAAGAGGAGGAAAAGCTGGCTTGCCATTGAGGCAAAGGTATCTCCCATCCTTCGGGGAAGCAGAAAGCTCCTCCTTGACCTTTAGTCCCTCATTTGTGAGTGGCATCAATCCAGCTTTTATGGCTGCTTGTCCAGCTCAGTTCTTCAGCCTCCTTTGGAGGGACCTGATCTGAGCAGAGGGTTTCCGTCTGTCCACTCTGAGTTAGTTTGAGATGGTTAGGTTGGTTCTCCCCAGCCCACTGCTCAGCCACTGCTCACTGGCCTCATCATAACTGTCACTGACTCACAGGTGCATGGCAGCACAACACAAAGGCATCCCTCAGACACACTGGCCCCACAGGTCATTAATTATTATATGAAGATTTAGACTTTTACGACTGTATGATATGCTCAACTTTCACCTGCTTTTGTAGTGTGGCCTGGCACTGTCTGAAACTGTTCCCTGGAAATCACTCATGAAAACGTTCCACTGCACCAGGCGTGTCAACAATGCTGCTGCTGAGTCCTCAGGGAAGCATTTGTCCTATTGGTTATAGACCTAATGATTGCTACTACCTTCCCCTCTTCTCAATGTCTTCACAATTCAAAGTTCACGTTTTATAGCCAACCAGGCGTGCAGGCTGGCTCTCTGCTGCCAGAAAACCACCTGTTAGCAATTCTTTGGGGACGAGACTCTCAAATACGTGGTCCACTTTGACTCTGTATTTCAGAAAAAATGGGTAAAGCTGTTCCCTGCAGTTAGGTATGCCAATTACTTTACCATCCAGGTAACCTCCAGCTTATTCATGGCAATCACTCCTCAGAAAGGAGGAAATAAAATCTTGGTGCCAATGAAATCAAGTTACAAGTCTGTTACACCCTAATAAGAAGTGCCACTTGAATGTGTTAAATCTTGCTGTGCAAGGCCTCTGTCTAATGATTTGCTCGAACAGGAATATTTGACATGCATGTTGCTGATTTTCTCCTAAGGTGTTTCATAACTTGTGGGCCACCTCCTGGCGTCCGCACTAAAGCTGCCACGCACAGCAGGGGTGCTGGAAAGCTGCTACAAGTACTCTGCTACTTCACAAAGTCTTCAGCATTCCCCAATCTCCCCTGCATGTCAGAGGCTGGAACTTCTCAGGTACAATACAGTAGCAAAATGGATATTTATCTTGCGTTAATAGGAAATTTAGGTAAAAGCTTTTAAGGGAAACCCTCACTATTTTAAAGATCTTTTACATCTACATCAAACTGACCAAACTAGTTTGGAAGTTTTGTTCATCAAAGCTACAAAACAAAGTGTTCTCAGGCCAGTGTATCTACCCCAGCAGAGAGCCTGAGCAGGATCCAGAACACTACCTGCACCACCAGTTTCCGCAGTAAGGAAACAGCGAGTCCCACAATTGGACATGCTCTGGAGAGTTTGGATCTTCCAGACTGAAAGAGAGACTTTTTAAAGTCATCTCCTCCACCTTCCACCACATAGCTCTGCCCATATCCCGCAGGGGTGAACACTGCTCCACCAAACAAGCTGAGAGAGCATGTGTGATGTCTTCCCCAAGTTGTCTTAGACAACTCTAAGCTGTGGACTTTGGTCTCCCAGCCCTCTCAAGACACCCAAAACGCTTCTGAGGTTGCTTCCCAGCTTGGGTACAACACAGGAAGCTCAAATGAGAGAAAGCTTGGGCATTTTATGCTTGTATGGAAGGAAGTAGAAAGATCAAAGAGGCCAGCACCTCTCAAGGAAACATTTTACCTGTGTTTGAGTTTATATTTACACTTGAACAATTCTGTAATTTCTTTCTTTTTGCAGATGGGATTTTCACATCAAAAGCTGCAAAATTTATATGCCATGTGTACTTCAGGAACAGAGACTCACTCATCAATGCTGTCCCAAATCCTTTGTTCAAAATGAGGATCTGTGGACTTTGGTGGCATCCTATGAAATCTCAAGAAAGTACAGAAAAATGGCAAGTGACTGCTTTTTGCTCTACATATTGATCCCAGCACTTAAATGGTAAAATCCTTCCTCATGATGGAAGCCTTTGGAGATATGAGACCCACCACATGCACAAGGCAGAGCTGAGGGATCGGTGCTCTAAAAGTTGGCATAACTTGGAGAGGGGCCCGTCCCAAGCAGGAACACACACGTCCCCAGCTGCACGTGGACTCTTTCCAGCCAGGGCACAGCACACAGTGCTGTGAAACCATTGCATGCTCTGTCTCTTGTTTTTATTAGGTCTAACACTCGAGGCTGCTTACCAAGACAGATGTTGCCCTCACTCTGCAAGTGAGAAGTCTTGAGATACTTACTATATTGATATAAGTAAAGATGGGGAAAAAAAAGACACTCTACTCACTACACAATACGGGGCAATGCACTTATAACGTCCCAGTCCTTGTAACATAGTTTCCTCTTGTCATTCAGACTCTTTCTCTGGTAGTTATCTTATCTTAACCGATTGTCTTAAAATCAATCAGCTATTCCAAATATATTATAAAAGTGGGATGCCCTGCCTTTGGGATTCATACAGGATATACAATGGCACACCATGGAGATACAAATGGATGGACTGGTTTATAAAGGTACATTAAGGACCGAGTTCAATTAAAGAACACAAGAAAGATGTTTAATATTTAAAATACTAAAGCAAGAAGGAAGTCTGTACTATTTTTTAACCTTTGTAAAGTCAAAAGTTAAAGAGCAAATTTGAGTTATATTAAATATTTTCCTTTGACTGCTTTCCAGGCTGTTTATATGCAGGAGTTACCTCAGCCTGCTTCTCACTTGCCATTCAGTCTCTCCTTAAACAAGCCAGACAGCCTTTGCTTAAAATTTCCAAGGATCTGAGCTTTCTAACTGGAATAAATACATAAGCCTTTCTTTACAGATAGCTATAAATTAACCCACCAGCTAGTGCACCAGGAATGTCCGTTAATCTCCGCTAACTCACCAGAAACATGCAGTTCCCAGCAGAGAGGAAGTTACATTTCTTCTTTAAGCTCTGCTGTCTGAAGATGTCTCCTCTGAGCACCCGTCAGCACCTTACTACAGCGTCAAGGCTGCCTTTCCTCCTACTCTCGGTATGCTACGAGCTGTGATTCATTCTGCTCCTGAGTCATGTGTGAAGGCCAGTCCAACAGGTGAGGTTCACTCCAGCCCCTGAAAAAAACACACCTCTTTAGTGGGTCCATTTACAGCATGAGGTGAATGACCTTTTCCCAAAGAATGAACCATAGGAACTTCCAGCTTATTTGCTCAAGCTATTGGCATAATCAGTATTAAAGAGCACACTGAGTAGAATGACACTCAGTAATGAGTTACTCTGGAGTTAAAATAAATGATAATGTTCACTCTGCCTGGCTCAGTCCTCATTGCATAAAGGAAGCATATCCTGATAAAGCAGATATTACTCTTTTTTTTTCTTTTTTCTTTTTTTTTTTTTTTAAGTGAATGGTCATTCCAAGGCTCTCAGAGCATCTTAGAAGAGCAACTGACTTTGCAGGCAAAGCACAAAACACCCATCAGAGATTTTGCCATCCCTGTTTCACAGGACTGGCAACAGTTGGCTAAGTGAACAGACTGCTAAGAGGCTTTGCAGCATCTTTTTGTGCCTGATATGCTGTCTCTTTGTGCCAGCCACCCTGGGAAAGGAGGATTCCTCCCCCCTGACCCACCTGATCCATGGATGGACCTGCGTACCTCCAAGCAAGCTAGACATCTCTCACTGATGGGCGCACCCAGCTAGCACTAGTTAGCTTAAGTTTAATGAGAGATGGGCACAGTGTCCATGTTTGTCCCATTCTCAGTGTTTTCCAGCTTGAAATAAGTGTCTTTGGCATTGAAGCTGTGTTCCAGTGTGATTAATCCTTTGAATCCCACCTCACACCCAATTCAGAGCTTCCTCTGGCTGCCCTTGTGAAATTTCACCCAGCAGACATGCCTGCTCTGTAAACAGAGATGTTTTACTGTTCAGCATCAGCCTGGCAGTGATCGGATGGGAGCTCACACTCAGAAACACATCCTCCGGGAAACAAGAGCTCCTCTCTGCTGGAGGAGGCAGGTCGAGCCGGGACATGACACCACGCTGTCAATTGTGCCGTCTTTCCTCCACGTTTCAAGTTGGATCACTTAAAAAGTGCCATCACACTAGAGAACACTTTTCTACAGTGTCCTTGTGACCTTTCCAGCACCAGGGAAGGGGTACATTGACAGGCAAGCAGTCTCACAAGCTACACGACCAAATCCTCTGGCTCGCTGCCTTTGAGAAAGGTGCAGAGAAAATGCCTGTTCCATGTAGTGCAACCTCTGAGTAGAGGAATGGAGATGCCAACCATGGTGAAGAGGTGGCCGTAACAGAAGGAGGCTGACTGCAAAGCCCCAGAAGGTCCCTTTTCATCCCAAGTTCCTACATGGTTTGATTTATGTATCTATATTTTAATTAAATAAAAACCAATTTCCCCAACTGCTGTGTGGAAGCTGGACATTACTGTATAATCCATGTTTCCCTCAACTGAAGCCTCTGAAACCAGGTGGAGAAACCTGATCAGAGGAGACAGAGTGCCTGCAGCCCCTGGGAAGTCACGGGCAGCTCTGCGGCTCCTCAGCGGTCGTTTGAGTCCAGTCCTGCCTTCGGGTTGTTTGCGAAAGAGGTGTCCGACAGCTCCTCTCACACCAAAGACCCCCAAAGCCCCGCTGCAGCCTTTGCAAGTCCAATGTCCCACAGCCAGTGGTGGAGTGATGGGCTCCCCCCGCTCGCCTCCCTGGGGTGGAGTGGCATGGGTCAGGGAGAAGCCCCAGTGCACCAGCACAGCAGTTCCCATTCTACCCCCCCCATGTCTCCCAAAAATAGCATCAGGATGCAGGTAGGTGGCTGAGATGCCTTTAAAACTCAGCATACATGGAAATAAAACCAGTTTCCCACTGGTTACAGTTGGCCCTTGTGCCCAGTAATCCTCTCCTTCTCCAGAGGACCATGAACGTGCTCAGGAGCAATCTCTTCAGCAACGGCTGCTAGTGTTTTAGTTCGTATTTCCCCTGACAACACTGGCACTTTTTAATGGGAGATATCTTTTTACTTCTTGGAGACACTTTCAGTGTCTTTGGCTAGGAAGCAAAGTGGAGATATGACATTGATTTGTGTTCTGCTTCCTCCTCAGATTTGTCTTCACTACTCTTAGGAAGAACTTGTCTGACCTTGGCATTTTAATTTTGCTTATCTTTTTTGATCCCTCCTGTGTCTTTGACCCGAAATGCCTGGTTACAGAATAACTAAACATTCAGGGTTGGTTTTTTTTTTCCATGTACAAAAGCAGAGTTCAAATGCAGCAGGAAAGCAAGATTTGTGAGCTTTTTTCTTTTTCTTTTTTTTTTGAAAGCATCAGATTGTTGCTTTCATTCTGCTGGAAAAATTTACCTCAAAATAAATCTTCAGTTAAAATTCATGTACACTGTGCCCAAGGCATAATACTAAATAATAGCTGTAATCTGTTTGAACTGTACAGTTGTATCAGAGCTGAAGATGAATTACTTGGGAGCAAGTATATTGGAGTGAATTTAAGTCCACTTCATAAACTCATTGCAAATGAAACATTAATTGCTTCACGTGCAAGTCTGGCAAAAACTCAGTACAGAGTTTCAGTATTTCCAGGAGCCTTAACTATGGGCAGAACTGAGAATCTTCTCCAGGGTTTAAGTCCCCTGACGAGTCACAGATGAAGCTCCACACACAGTTTAATGCCTCCTGTGCCAGGATCCGATACCTGGAAATTAACACCAAGCAGCAGCCGGATGTCGGGTTCAAATTCCCAGCTTTTGGGCAACGTTTGGGCCATCCAACACGCAGCATGCCCTTCTGGAGCGCTGGTGATTAATCCAGGTTTTCCACCAAGACCTCAGAGAGCTGGTATTCTCCTGCACAACACAGGACGTCTCCTTCCAGCAATTGCGCCGTCTGCTTCTGGAACCCATTATTTTTCAGCCTCTGAGATATTATGCAGTCAAATTTTTTCAGCATCTGAGATAAGTGGTCAAATTACACACTGTGTGGAACACTGCTTCCTCTCTTTGGGCCCGATACCTGTAAGCACCTGTAATCGCTTAGTGATTGTGCAACGACTAATTGTTCCCTGTTTATCTGCTCCGTACTGTCTATGATAAGACCAATTGCCCTTCTCCCTGTGTCCACTTTCCAAGATGAACTACGCAGGTTGCTTTAACCTCTTCTCAAGCAGAAGCCATTCCTTCATCCTTGCTATCCTCTTCTTGTTTTTTACCACATCCTTTCATTTATGAACCCTGAGATGAAGCAGCTGAAATTGCCGTGTCCTGCATGCAAATAAAATTAAGATTTTCATGGGGCTCCTGAAGTAATAATTACATTTTCTAGAGCAATTGTTTTTTTAGGTACTGATTCTCAGCTAGGAAATTACCTCGGTATTTGGCAGCATACTCTCCTTTTCTCATGTTGTAGGGATGTAAGGTTAGGATGGCCTGACTCATTTTTTTGAACCTGTAACAGCACTTTCTCATTATTTTTCCTTTGTTTCTACCTCTGGAGATGGAGGCATCTTCCCTGAGAGAAGAAAGCCCTAATGATGGGCAAAAGAGACATAAAGAAGGGAATGAATATGCACCAAATTTCACTTTCCTTAGCGATCCTTCCCTCGTGTATCTGTCTGACACGAATTCTGTCATCCAATTTCTAAGTAATTTACATGTTTTCACTGGCATACTGGAAACATTTCCAGATTCTCACATTCCATGTTTTAGAAATTCCTAGTGTCAAAGACTGTAGGATATACTGTGATTTAAATGCGTAGGGAATTTGCGTATGTAATTTACATTAAATGAAAAGCTACACAAATAAACCATCTTCCCATGATGGAAAAGAATGTTCTGAGTAGAATGATAAAATATTTTCATTCTTATGTTATGGGAGTAGACAGTTCTTTAAGTGGTTATTCTGACCCCACCGTTTACAAGAAAACATTCTTTAATCACTGTTAAAGCTGTCCACAGAGGCAGACAGAGAAACTAGCTTTTCAAACGCTGCATCAGAGCCAGCAGAAAATCAGTGGCTACGGTGTCAACAACCCGTCGGCCTGACATTTCTCCACGTTATCTTCACGCTGAGGCAGAGCGGCCAATTTACGGTCACAAGGGCCGGGGTTACGGGTCCACCGCCACGGGAGACGCCCGCTCGGGCAGCACCAACGCTGTGGAGAGGCAGAAGCCGGGGCTGGAGGCCGCGCTCGGGGTGCGCTGCCGAGGCCGGGGCTGAGGCAGAGGCCGGGGCTGAGGCAGAGGCCGGGGCTGAGGCAGAGGCCGGGGCTGAGGCAGAGGCCGGGGCTGAGGCAGAGGCCGGGGCTGAGGCACAGGCCGGGGCTGAGGCACAGGCCTGGCTGCGCTCCCCGGGACCGCTGCCCTTTCCCTCGGCGCGGTGCTACAGCCTCGGGCCGGGGACGCGCTGCCCACGGGGGAAGCACCATGCCCTGAAGCACAGCCCGGAG
This sequence comes from Aramus guarauna, assembly GCA_013400195.1. NCBI lineage: Eukaryota > Metazoa > Chordata > Aves > Gruiformes > Aramidae > Aramus > Aramus guarauna. The sequence goes on from VXBL01009768.1 coordinate 1,139,594, forward strand.
CGCTGCCCCGGCGCTGCTCCCCGCCACCCCGCACCAAGATGGCGCCGCCGCCTCAGCCCGAGGGGCGGCAGCGGAAAGTCCTTCGCCCCGCCCCGAGGCGGGCTCCGCGCTCCTGCGTGCGTCATCACCCAGCGCCGGAAGCACCGCGATGCGGGGTCGGCTGTTGCGCGTCTGGCGTGAGGGGGTGAAGGCGGTGGGGCGCGCGGGGGTGCCGCCATGGCGGGTGCTCTTCTTCGGCACCGACCGCTTCGCCGTCACCGTCCTGCGGGCCCTGGAGGCGGCCAGGTACGGNGACTTGGGGTCGGTGAAGGGAGGCTGGAGGCCGAGGGAGGGGGGGGAGTTGGAGGGGCAGGTGCTGTGGGAGGGCACGGCAAGGGGTGAGGGTGACCCGGCCTTCGCCTCTCTCTTGCTCTGCCTACGTGAAGCCTGTAATGCTTTGTGCACCCCAGGGAGCCCAGCGAGGACTCGCTCGTGTCCAGGCTGGAGGTGGTGACCTTGCCATCCCGCTTGCCTGGGGACCTGCCTGTGAGGAGCTGTGCCCGGGAGCTCCGGCTGCCTGTTCATGAGTGGCCGTATGCGGGACCCGAGGGGCAGTTTGATGTGGGTGTGGTGGCATCATTTGGTCGTCTCCTAAGTGAGGAGCTTATTGTGCAGTTCCCATAGTAAGTGAGTTGACCGGACATCTGTTGTTACTTTGTTAGTAAAGCTAGACTCTGTTTTTGAGTCAGCATCCGTGACTAGTAGCAGGTGAGGTCAGCTTCTTCCCTGGGTTCGTGTGCTTAGCTTGAGCCCTATTTCTGTTGTTTTGAGGTTCGCTGTTGTTCTTTAATGTGTCAATGGAGACCTGTGCAAATGTTCAGCATAATATGTTTACCTTCACTCCTCTCCTTTCTGTGCTCACTGAGAAAACAACGATTATATAGTGTGAATATTCCTTTTACTGTTTTAAATATACATTTATATTCCAGAAGGTCTGAGCACGTAATTCTTAAAGGAGTTTCAGTGTAATAAATGTTGCACACACATTTACATATGGGTTCAGCTTTACGTACTGTTCTTATTCTAACTTTAAAATATTTCAATTCAGTGGCATGCTGAATGTCCATCCCAGCTGTCTCCCACGATGGCGTGGTCCTGCACCAATAATCCACACAGTGCTTCACGGTGATAAAGTGACTGGGGTGACAATTATGGAAATAAGGCCAAAAAGGTATGTTAGAAATGTTTCCCAAAACAACTCGCTGCTGCTTCTCAGGACTTTGAATCATCACTACTTAAGTCATCATTTAAATCTTTCTATGTAATCAGTTCTTGTGTGTGTGGTTTTTTTTTTTAATGTGTGTTTGTGTTTAATATTAAAATTTAAAACACTTAGAAACTTTCATCTGACCATATGAGACTTGCCACAAATGCAGTATTTTAGTGAGTGTGTAACTTGCGCTCCAGACTCTAGGCCTGTTCTCTTAATTCTTAGCATTACTACAGGGAGCAGGCAGAGAACAGTCACACAGCTAAATGGGTAGGTTTGGTACGACACGACAGAAAAGAACTGGTTTTCAGACTTCAGTCGCCTGTAACTTCCTGTAAGTGAAACAGAGGACAAGAAATTGCCTGTCTAGGAATGACAGATTATATCTTTTAGTTTCAGCACAAATTCTGGCTTAAAAGGCTTGTAAAAACACATTATTGTAGTTATCTTTTCTTTCTTAGATGCCTTTCTGGTAATAGATCTCAGGAAAGTGTGAAACAAATTTCTTCTGAATACTTCAGGTTGTTTCTTCTGAGGTATTACACTTCTGAACTGTAAACTGTGCATCATATCAATCTCAGCAAGCCAAGATTTACCTGTTACTCTTTTCCCTGTGTTGTCGTGTGAACCAAACACTGATAATTGTGAAAAATAAAGTTTTAGAGGGGGGAAAAAAAGGGTAATTAGTGACTGAGTTAATGTATTGGATGTAGAGTTTTGAACTGCTAATTGAGTTATAGCTTCTCCTCCAGTAAGCTCGTATGGTTTTTGCCTTACAGGTTTGATGTAGGTCCAATTATTAAGCAAGAAGAGTTTGCTGTGCCTCCCCACTGTACCGCAAAGGAGCTGGAAGCGATGTTATCCAAGATGGGTGCAAACATGGTAAAGTCATGCAAGCTAGTGTCACTTCTGATTAGTACCTTGCTTTTAATATGTGTAAACAGAATTCTTTTTAATCTTGTTCTGAGTTGACTGCAACTGTTAAGAGGAGAGTGAACCGAAACTTAGTGTTTGTGAGCGCTTTGCCTTGCTGAGAGGAAAGCTGAGTGGTATGTGATAAGCTGTGAGCATTGGTCCTGCGCATTGCTGTTCCGTTTCTATTCAGTGAAGAAGTCAAGTGCTTTGTATGGAAACAGTGCGGATTCTTCTTTCATTGAAGTGAATGTCTGTGGTTTTGTCTTAATAATCAGCTTTTGTCCTGCTCTAGGATTAATGTCAGAGAGGAGATAATCCATAAATGAACACTTGGGTTTTTTTTTAAATTGTGATTCAGTGGGAAGGACGCCTTTAGTGTTTTTGTGTGTGTGATACAAGTCTTCTGAATATACTGACTCAATTTTCTCAGACCTCACAGGAAAGTTTCACTGATGAAAAATTAAGTACTGTATTTGTATGTCTTAGATTTTCCGTTACTGATAATACTCTGCTTACTTTGCTAATATTCTGTACAAAAATTAATTTTGCAGCTGATAGCAGTTTTGAAAAACTTGCCTGAAAGTTTAAAAAATAAAAAAGAGCAACCAAAAGAAGGAGTAACGTTTGGTAGGTACACATATTTAACGCAACTTGTTCATTTTTACTTTTATCAGCTAGAAAACTAAGTTTCTTCCTACTGTGTTGGGTTAAGTCTACTTCAGACTTCAGACTCCATTAATGTTTCTTTTTCCAGTTGCCTGTACAATATCAAAATCACTAATGATGTCACAAAATCTGAAAGACTTTGTTATTCTTTGGGGTTGTAAGGCAGACAAAAGTGTTACAGCTGTGCTCATAAATATAATGTTATCAGTTTGCAGTGCAATGGGTAAATAAGAGGACAACTGAGAATAAAGTATAAATAATCCAAATTGAGGGTTTTAGAAAAATCTTTTCTCCAGTTGTTGTCTAAGGTACCTATGGCTAGACAGTAAATCTGCCGTTGGTCAGGATAAAATTGGATTTAAAATAGGATAAAATAGTACAGCTATTTGTTTGCAAAAATATGCAAAACAAAATATGAAGCTTTCTAATTTCTTTCCCCCTCAGCTCCTAAAATATCTATAGCTAAGAGTTGTATAAAATGGGAAGAGCAAACGGCCGCACAGATAATTCAACTGCATCGTGCAATAGGAAGTATGGTAAGACAGTGGATTTTTTTAAACCCTTTTCTATCCTCTAGCATGTCTGAGTTTGGTGTGGATGTTTAACTCATGACTAAACCTCGAGTTTAGCTACTTTAGCCTCTAAAACCTAGCATGTGTTTTAAAATCCGAGGTAGAATTAATGTGGCGGAGGCTTTTCGTGAGCTTGATCCCAAGTGTGAAATCAGCTCAATAGTTTTGTATTGTTTCCTTAGCTCAGATTCCCACTGACGCAGTTGAGAGGGTTGCAGAATGCTATAATGACATCTTTGCGTGACAGTAAGCAGTGCAAACTGCTATGGTAGTTAGTTGCTTAACTCATTGCTGCATATACTAATGGTTTGCATGTCAGTGAGATGAGGAAGAACAAGGAAAACTAGATATAAGGCAAGTCTCTTACCTAGACATATACATAGATTTTTCCCCTAATGTTACTATCACAGGTATCGTGCATAATTAAAAAACCCGGAAATTGTGAAAATGTTGTGTCATCTGCTTGTCTTTCCAGTTTCCTTTGCAGACGCTCTGGAAGGGTACTACTGTTAAACTTCTGGATTTTGTGGAAGTGGATAATATCCCTGGTTTTGCTGGTATTTACTTTTAAATTAATTTGTTAATTTAAATTTTCCTGTCTTCTCAAACATTGTCTCGGAGATCATACACAATTGTACTAAACAATAGCTTTAAGTCGAATGAGCAGCAGGTATAGTCCTGTGAATCTTGAGGTTGGAGGATTTTAATCCTCAAATGAGTTAGGAAAGATTTCCCTGTGTAGTATTGCTTAAAGCATTTTCCATCGTAGTTTGTGAGTCTGAGAGCCTTGTGGGCCAAGCGGTGTGCCAGAGCACCCAGGGCTTAATGGCTGTTTACGGATCAGGTAGGGAGCAGTGCCAGAGAGTGAGTGTTCTGATTCTCCCCTGCTCATTTGGGTATAATAAAATATTTCTGAGCAAAATAGTGACTCAAGATGATTATCATGCCTCAGAGACATAAGAGTTTCAAACTTTTTTGTACTTGTTAGTGTGAAGATGCAAGACAATCTTTCTTTGCTTTTAGATCAGGTATTAAATGACCATGGAGCTGTTCCTGGTTCGCTGCTATACCACAAAGTGTCCCAAGTGCTGATGGCTCGCTGCAGGGTAGGTTTTTCCCATTTGTTTCATATTCACTGCCCTAAAAATGAATTTTTTAGCATTGGTCTGTTACATAACTTTTGTCTCAATTGTCCATTGTTATTTGCTGAAGTAGTTTAGATTAGCATCAGTCTTTTTTTTTTTTTNTGAAGAACTTTTAATTTTGACTCACAGGCTTTTCACTTGCAAGCAAATATTTGACTTGTAACGTACACTTGGTGACATTAAATAAAATATGTTTTGTAAGCTAACCTAGTAGGAACTAAAGATGATCATTTTAAAACATGGAAGAAGCTTACTGCCAATTTTTTGTCTTTATTTTTAGGAAGGCTGGATTGGAATCAAAACAGTCGTGTTAAAGAAGAAGCTTACAGCAGTTGACTTCTACAATGGATATATGCACTCCTGGTTCCAGCAGAACACAACAACAGTTCATCAGGAATGCAGATTTCAAACACTCAAACTTAACTCGACAAAAAAGACTCTGACAGAGAAGGGGAATATTGGCACAGGATGTAAAACAATAGATGTATATTAAAATGTGGAAAAAGATGTCTGTAAGTTAATAGCAATATAAAATATTTCAATTCCCACCTATAACATTCAACTTAGTTAAGGGGTTTCCTCCCAAAGCGTTTGATGTTACTGTCGTCTGCATGTTTTCATTGTGGATTCCTGATGACACTTATTTCTCTTTCCCCATCAAGGAAGAGAATCTCTGTGAATGCTGAAGATAGTGAATAAATTCCTGTTTCCACTGTTGGGTAATAAATTTATTTTTATACAATGTTTTCAATTTTTTTTTGTGAGGGCTATTGGTATAATTTTCTTCAAGCACAAGTTGAAGCAGTTACTTTAATCTGGAAATGTTAAAAAGCTGTGCTTCTCTAATTTGTATGTGGTTTCACAAAAGCGAGATTCTAAGGACAGAAGCCTGTTGCATTTCTGAATAATTTATGTCTAATATCTTCTCATCTGTCATAGAGTGTCTAGTAAAAGAATCCATGCAGTGTTTTTCTTACGGCTTTGCAATGCTTATCCGTGGAATATTTTCTAGTGAAATTAATGGATGGAATTTCTCGAGGATATCTGCTCTACTTCTTAGATTGTCTGGTTTGAATTTCTTGCAGAGCCTTAAACTACGTTTGTATCCCCACGCTGAGATGAATAACTTGAGCCTCAGCTGGGAGCATCTGGAGAATCTTTTCCTGTCTGTGATAGTTTTCTTAAGAATCAACTATTCTTAACACAAAAACCATCCCTTCCTTCTGACTGGACTTTGGCACAACATCTTGATATAATTCCATACCTGGAGCTGTGTGCAGTTGGTCACACGCAGTTTTTGGAGTTGTTTGCTAGGTGGAGTTTTATAAGCAGGTTTCTGAGGGGTTTTCGGTGTGATCAACCTTTCCCTTTTCTTGATTATATATTTTCTTTTACCAACAATAATGTTACTTGACGAGCTTAATTTCAAGCTTTGTGTTGATCTTGCAGAATTCCTCCATATTGCACTACTAGATATTTTAATTAATTGGATAAAGAACTGGCTAATGCACTTTATTGATATTACATGTTGTTGACCCCTTTAGTTATAATATCCTGTGGTGCTACAAGTTGAATCCACATCAGAGCTCATCTGTATCTGTGTTTAAATCGTTTCTATTCTTAATCCATCTGAATAACTTTGCAGTTGACTCTAAGGAGGGGGGGTGAAATCTTGTCACGTGAAATGTTACAATCATTCTTGATTCATGGGAAGTTAAAGGAAATTTTATCTGCCCCCTCCCCCCCTCTGCCCCCTCACCAATCCAACAATCCTTGCCAACTACTTAATTACATGTGTCTTCCTGCATATTGTTGTATAGTCTTAGTCTACCGGCACTTCCATAATGCTGGAATTCAGTTTCAGTAAGTCTCAGATTTAGAAAGGGAATAAAGGCAATATTTCTATTCTATTCTAATCAGAGATCTCATCCAGTTCTCTTAGGACCAACATATAGTTTGGGCCTGGTGAATTTGAAAATGCTATAAATAGTAGATACTGTTCAATGTCATCCATGAATGCCAGCTGATAGCTTGTCACCTGCATGTGAGGTGAGCACATCATTTTGTTTGCTTTGAAATTCAGAAAAGAAAAATTTACTATGTATATTTGCTTTTCAATACAAGTGACTTGTTTTCATCTCATAGATCAGAAACAGAATCAATAAACTTGTCATTCACCTTGTTCAGTAGATATTTTTCTTTGATCTCTTTAGCTTTTCTGATCAATTTCTTACCTTTCCCATTTAATAATATTTTTATCATCTTTTCCATTTTCATATCTTATAATACATCCCACTTAATTAATATTTGTGTTCCATCCATCCAGAAAAGTTGTGTTCTGCTGTCATACTTTCTGATGAGAGAAGTTTTTACTTGTTGAGGAGTTAGTCTAATCCAGGCTTTTCTTCACCCTGCCTTTGGTTAATGGCATGTGTAAGAATCATAGAATAATTTAGGTTGGAAAAGATGTTTAAGATCATAGAGTCCAACCATAAACCTAACACTACTGAGTCAAGAAAGAGCATTTAATGTGAAGAACCCCAAAACTGATGACTCTCTTCCTTTCTTTCCTGAGATGTAATATAGCACTGTGAGGATAATGGCAAAACAAAGACCAGCCAGATCTTAGGAGCTGCTCTAGTGTTGCTTGCTCACTTCATTCTTGCTTTTCCTGAACACTGCTGAAGTAAAAGCGGCACCACTGGAGCTATTCAGACTTGGGGAGGCACTGTTCTGTTACCTTCCTATTTCCAGCATTATCACTGAAATTTTAAAAGCCTCAAAAGGAGAAAAAAACCAAAAAATTATGGGAGTTGTGTAGAGTTGGTGTTAGAATGGTTCTGTTTTGCTCATGCTCATCCTCTTCCACATATCCTTTTGGCTCTTCAGACTTTACAATGCATTCATGTCTTTTCAAGCACATGAGTCTGGAACTTCAAGCTTAAGTCAAGTGTTGAATTCATGAGACATATCAAGGTGACAGGAGCTTGACGTGCTCGACTGTGACTCACTGAATGAAAGAAAGCAAAAAAATCTAGAAAAATGTGTTATATAACATGGATTAAAATGTTTCTGAAGAAGCATCTGTTGAGGCAGATGCTGCAGCATTTTTCTTTCATTGTCATTGGTCCAACAATTAATCTGCCTCTGACGAGTTTTCCAGAACACATGATCTTCCAAGAAATCCAAGCCCGTGAATCGGAGTCAAAAGCTGGAAACGACAGTAAGGTGGAAGCCAGGCTCCCGTGGAGAATTCCTCTTGTCTTTGACCGCAGACTCAAGGTTGCAATTTGTCCTGCAGAAATTATAAACCTGGCAAGTTCATTTCTAAGCAAATGATATATTTTAGTGCTTTGCTCCCTCCTACCTACTACTTGCAAGTAGAGGTGGTGAAGTCATTGTGCTCTTACTCCATTCAGATCAGTCTGTGGATGGTTAGCTATCATGCCGATGGAAGGGGGAGTGGGTGGGTGGGATTTTTGTGGGGATAGTGGGGTGGGTTTGGGGGTTTTCTGGGGTTTGTTACATTGTTGGTCTCAGTTGTATGGCTGCTTGCCTTGTGTTTTCCCAGCTGGAGCTTCTGGGAATCAGTTATTTTTAAAGAAACTCACAGTCATCATTGGAATTCAAATAGTCAGTGTTTGCCAAGGATAAAAATATTTTCTGTAAAGTGTCCTCTCCGTAGACAATGAGGGGTTTTGACCCTAATCAGCTGTATGGTAGGAGTCTGGCCTCAGGCATGGGTTGTATCTGAAGTTGAATTAGTAGAGAAATGAGTATACAAAAAACCCCCAAGCAATCCACCACCATAATTTATAGGTAATTTTAAGTACAAATGACAAAGAATTTTACACTTAGGAAGAGTATTTTAGTTATCTATTAGCATGGGTGGGCCCAACTTTTCTGATGTACCAGGTCCCCAGGCACTGGAAAATGAATTGTGCTTCATTATGACCTGAGCAAAATGAATGGTGAGATGTGATTCCCACAGAAACAGTATCAAAAGTTCAGGCAATTTAGGGCTAAAAGTTTTTAGATGAACAAAACAGTTGATTTAACAGTTTGGTCCTAAGAATGACTTTTGAGGAAAACTCCTTTGCTTTTTTGAACCTGCTCTGACATCATAAAGTTGATAGCAAAGAAAAACTATATGTCTCTATCCTTTGCATCTCCAAAATGACACGGAGCAAAGCAATGTTATTGCTGGGTGGCTTTAATGCTGCTAGTTGGTATATTGGCTTCCAGCCAGCAGTGTGTGTGTTAGATGTTTGCATTGGAGAGAGCTCGTAGGGCAGTTTGTACATCTCTCACTGGCAGTTTTAGATTGTACCTTGCGTGAGGCTGTTAGTCATTACTGGCAGGTGGTAATTTCAGTTGGAACTAAAGCATAAAGCAACAGCAAAGAGTTTTCCTGTGTCATTAGGGGAGTTTGAGGTGGTGTGTGCTCAGAAACCCTGTAGATGGTGCTCGCTGCATCTCTTTTAGGTGAAAACCAAGGTCAGCTGGGCAGAAGATAGTGAAAATCTAGTACAGAACGTCTTCAGCTGGTTGTTTAATACCAAATAATGTCTAAACCATATTGTAGCCAGGATGCCTATACATGTAATTTAATCTTTTGATCTGTGCAGAGTTTCCTTTAAGGCTTCTCAGAATTGCTTTCTATGCAAGACGTTATCAAAGATTAGACAGTTCTTTGTCGTTTAATAGCTAATGTCCTAGCTCTGAATGCACACAGCTTTAGCCCCGTTCTTTTATAGAGGAAAAGAGGGTAAGTTTAACTTATTTTTTTATGGAGGAGAAGCTTTAAAGGGAATTCGTGTTCTCCAGGCAGCTGTTAGCCAAAATGTCTCTTTGGAAACTTTGCTTTCACCTAGCTCTGTAGGGATTTAACTCGGTAGGTAATGAAAATCTGATTATTTTTGCAGAACGGACTAAACAAAAATGGGGCATTCACTGATGAGGTGTGGAATAGCATGTCAGGATTGACTCTGGAACAGAGACATGGTGATTCAATCCCCAGTACCACTGCTGAGGTCAAGCACAGCCACCCTAGCAATTGGAAAGTGATACTAGCGAAATAAAACAGCCGTCCTCCTTTCAGATGAGAGAGGGAAAGTAGCAGAGATATTCATAGACCCAGCATCCGCTACAGTTCAAGATCACCAAAGCCAAATTATTGGTAAAACTGCAAAATGTTTGGGCACCAGAAGGGCTCTGGTGTTGGATAGGGATGACTTCATCTTGGATTTCAAATAAATGCTAGAGGGAGTGATATTTCCTAGGATGCTGGTGACTCGCAGTTAGAGGCATCTGTTTCATGATCTGAAACCTTACTACTCCCCCTGCTTCCTAGGAAACCTCTTTATTCCTGTTTTCTGCTGAATAAATTACAAATAAACAAAAAGTGTAAGTGATTAATCACAGGAGTACTTGAGTCTTTAAAAAGTTCATTGCAAAATCCCTGAATAATTTGAAGGTTGAGACTAGACAAGAATATCTCTTCTTTTGTTTATCCTAGCTGCTGACAGCCTGATAGCTTCTGGGAAACAATATTTTTCCCTTTCTTAAAAACAGGAGGAGGGAGAGGTCACCGGATTTATCTGAGCATCGGAAACTAAATGACCTTAATGGAAGATGCTTTGCCATTAGCCGCAAACCTGCCGACGTTTAGGAGCCAGGTCTCCTGCTTCAGCCTGTTTCTCAAGGTTGGTGGTCCAAAGGTTGAGGCCGAGGGAGGAGCAGAGTCGCAGCCTTCCTGCATTCCTCCAGCTGATGCTCTCCTTCGATATGTGGGAGCGTGGCTTAGGTTTCAGGCTGCAGGAAGGACGTTGCCGTATGCTGACCATAAACACAAGCTGGAGAATTCAGAACTGATATTGAACTGTAGCACAAAACTTGCGTGAGGGCTGGAGGCCAGGACCTGCTGTAGCTTTTCTCCTGTATAAACTTTCTTAATGTATTTGGCATGGTGGCTCATCAGCAATGACGAAGTGTTAGCACTGGGTTGGTGATGGTTGGGCCAAGGTTGTTTTCTGTTGATGGTGCTTAAATACCTCTGTTTGAAACCTCTCTGTCTTGCTCTGTATCCAATGTACTCTGCCAGCAGCCTCCTCCAAGAGCTCAGGGACTCGGTGAGTGCAGAGATTAGTTTGTTCCTCCAAGTTGGAATTAAGCTGCAGTGGGGGACAGTTTGGGGAAACTTGGAGAGCTTCTTGCTGTTTCATGGATAGGCAGAATGTCAGGCTGTAGGGCTGTGACCATTTCATTGCTGTTAAACAGCCATTTCTCCCCAAAAGAAGAGCTCTGTACTCTGCTGTGTTTTGCTCTGGCAAGCCCACATGCAGCACAGGGACCAGATCCCAAGCCTGCTTTCATCCGTGTATCTCCTGGGTTGGTCTGTAGAAGTCATTTGTGTTGCTTCACCCTCGAAGTGATGAAACTAAGTTCGGGATTTGGCTGTCTGTCTGCAGAGGAGGAAGGGAGCAGAGGGAAGAGACATTTCTCTGCGAGTCTGCAGCGCAAGCCAAGAGCTCTGTGGGAAGGTCCGAGCTAATGCTCCCCACTGGCTGCCTTGGCCCCAGCTCACGCCAAGCCCTTGCAGCAGACTAGACACAAAAGAAAACACACAGAGTCTAAATTCATTGGTATGAAGAGGATGTGCCAGAGTATTCCACGGCTCTTCCTTTTCTGCTTCTCTTTGATAAAATAGAATAGATAATTTAATAGAATTCGCATAAAAAACATGGATCATTAAGGTCTTTTTTTTACCTTTTTCAGCATAATTCAGGCTGCATAGGCACGCAGTCCTGCACAGCTCTGTGTTTAATGCCTGGGATGCCCTGTGTCAGACCTGAGAACCTCTTCTCAAGCTTGCTAAAGGCTGTTGAAAGATTCCCTATGCCCTTGATGAGCTGTAGGTAAGACAGCATAGACCTAGAACTGGCTTCATACTCATAGGAGGGGATCAGGTAGGAGAAGGAAATCCACGCTTGAGCGTGTGTTTGAATTCCAGTTTTCATCCAGTAGTGCTGCCCACCTTTTTGTGATTGCTCTCTGTGGAAATTTCGGTGTTGGAGGCTTGCTGGCTTGCCTGCACCCCAAAAATGTATTGCCAGTGTTAGGGTGTAAACACAGAATGTCTTCTGTGCTGGTGAGTCCCTCAATTCCGCTCTAGATGTAAGGGGGGGGCATTGATAGGGCAACTTAACAGGTCACTTGGAGGTGGATCACTGTCTGTCTGACCCCTTCTGTGGCCATCTGTACCTTCAGCTAAGACCAGCTTCTCGCCCAGCAGCCTCCTGTCTTCTCCCTGTCTCTGCACCTCCCAGCCCTGCTGTACATTGCCGGGTTTCCCACCACCCTTAAAGCACCGGTTCCCAGCCCTCTTTCCCCCCTTCTTGTCCCACTTTGGGAGCCCTGCTGCTCTCTCCTTAGTTCATCGCTTGCCCTGACCTGCTGCTCTGCTTCGCTGTTGCTGCCCCTCCACATCTCGAGCTGGAGATGGATTCCCTGACAGCAGCATGCAGCGGCCAAGCCTTGGACCTGGGGGAGCACCACCTACCCACCAAAGCCCTCACCCATACCCAGGACCAGTCTGGCATTGATAAAACTGTGACCTGTTTTGTGAACAGAAAGGTGAAATTTTGCAGGTTATTCTTTGGTCAGCTCTAGGCATGGTTTATTTACTTGGGCATTTCAAACACAAAAGCAACACAGTATTGTCGAAGTTACAAAATGACTGTTTTTATTAACCTACCCTATCCTAGAGCATGGATTTTTCTTGTCAAATAATGCAAGAAGCAAGAGAAAACTGTAGCTTTATCCATGTGGAGCCTACAAATCTACATGGCTTCTCCACGCTATCGGGCATGTGAGTTCTTACAAATGCAGCTGCCGGTAGTTTAGCTTGAATACAGTCATTCTAAACCAAGCTAGAAATAAATAAAATACTTACATTTCAAGTACAAAACCTTGCAGTTGAATTCAGTATGAAGAAATCAGTTTATTCCTTTTCATGTTACTAACTACTGTACAGGTACTTGGGCTGGCAAAGTCTGCAGATGCAGAACAGGCGAATGTTTTATGTACATGACTTAATTGAATTATGTGTTTAGTCTTCCCTTTAGGCTATCGTGTGAAGCTGTTTAATGTCAGGCAGAAAGAAGATTTTTATGGATGCATTTAATAAGACACGAACCCACTACCACTACTGGCTCCCAATTTTTGCTTTGTGTCTTTCCTTTCTGGTGGGGGAAAAAAAAGTGCACCTTAATTATGTCTCAAAAATAATGACACCTACCAGCTTTGAATTAGGTTATTAGCAGGTAGATGTTACTTTTAAATTATATTTAATCAAGTGCGAGCGACTTTACCAAGGCTTCTATACAGCTCTAGTATGAGCGAGAACGTTGACCTCTCATTGGGATCCTGCCTTGGGTGGTTCGGCGGCTTGCTGGCTGCCTTTGGTACGCGGGGCTCTCCCCTGGCAGAACCAGTATGGTCTGCTGGCCCGAGTTCCTCTGAGCCTGGAAGATGCTTTGCTCTGCTGCGCTCCTCTCTGAACAGGTGAAAGTCAACCCAACGCCGATGTTGCTCTTCATGGTTCTGGAGGTGCCATCAGACGTGCCATCGAAACACCTGCCCAGCGCGATTTCTTTGGCGATCCTCGGGTCTTGGTCAGTGACGGTGTAGATGCCATAGTTGTGTCCCAGCGGGTCAAGAGGAGCCAGCATTGTATACTCGCTGGAGTCGTTGTTTGTAGCCATAGGGAGGTGGTTCACCAGGTACTCGTGGAGCATGCTGTTGACGCTCTCTCGGCGGCAGCTGCCTTGCGGGACCACTTTCACGAGCGTGCGGTCCACACGGTCTTGGTCAAAGAGCATGCCGCTGCACTTGAACTCCAGGCAGGCTGCTGACACATCCGGCTGCTCGGAGTCACGAATGCTGCGGACATCTCTGATGCCGTAGAGCTTGCCGATGGTACGCGGGTGCGTCCCGCCCATGTTACGAGACCTTATGTTCACCTCTTGAGGTCCATTTATTTTTACTTTAATGTAGCAGGCCCTAAATTCCATGGGTTTGGGCCACCATGCCAGGTAGTCATCAGTCCAGCTCATGAGGTCATCTTCGCTGAAGGGAACAGTGTTGTAGTCATATCGATCTCCCTCTATCCTGTAAAACCTGAAGTGAGCAGCATTATGTGGTGCTTCCTCGCATTCTCTTAGGTTTTCGTAGGCATAAATCGGGCCGTTGTTCTCTTCTGGGGAATTAGGGCTTGGCTTGGCCATGTTAATGCTGAATGCTGTTTTCTTAGTGCTAGAGTCCTCGTGGTCTGTTCTCCTGTAGTTGAGTTTGTTGAGGTACGGCTGTGGGACCCCAATAGCGTTAGGGTTGAGTTTGGGAGCAGAGGACACAGCTTCAAGCTCTTCACCCCCCATGCTTGCCAAGATATAAGCTGTGTAGGCCTCAGGGTTTTGGTCATCGCAGAAGGCGGGCACGCAGGCACCGTTGGGACCAGTGACCACGCTGTCGAAACGGCCCCATGCTCTGGGGTTGGAGGAGAACCCTGGTTCTGGCTCTGTGTTTATAACAGAAATCACAACCCCTTGGATCTGTTCGCTTTGCAGGAATCTCTCGCTTCTGTACGCTCGCACTTTGACGTAGCACCGTCTGCTCTCTGGGACATCTAGGTTAAAAAGCCGCCTTTCTTTGATCTCCATGTTCCCAACCAAAAAAGTTCTTTCCTCCCTTTTGCGCCGTCTGCTTTTCTCAAGGTTGAAGTCCCCTTCTTCCTCCCATAATCCTGTTTCTGGGTTCAGGGACCAAAGCTTCATCTCTTGCAGGTGCTCTGGCATCTTGACCTGAGCAGCATCCAAATGGACCTTCACATCTTCTGCATTAAGAGACTCGGTGCCCTGTTCGTCAGTGAAGTCCACGGAAAACATGCCATACGTACGGAGCGGGAATATGTCTCCTTCCTCATCTACAAAGTTCAGGTCACTTTGTGTCACAGCAGCCGTTGAGATGTTTCTCGGGTCCAGAAATGTCACGCTGGCTTTCACTTTGCCTCTGTAGGCTTCTCCATTTTTCCTATAAAACGCATCAGGAGGAATTTCTAATTCGGCGATTGGATCATCGTTTTCCATTTCTCCCAAGGAAATCACGTTGGTTTCAGTGGATTCCAGCGTAACAGGGGCTTTCTTTCTTAGTAGCTTGATCTCGTGAAATACAGCACCTCCATTTTCCTTGAAGGGCAGAACTTTTGTTGTGTTCACAAACTTCTGCAGCCGATCGACAAAAGTTAGAACCAGTCTCTCTGTATCTGCTGGGATTTGGATGGAGAATGTTCCCTTGTAGCCGGTCATACTCACTTTCTTGTTCCCTATGTATATGTGGCCAAACCTCAGTGGCTCACCGTTATCTGCTGCTGTGGCTCTGCCTCGAACCGTTATTTTGGTCTCGGTGCATTTTTTGCAGCCACATTCTGTTATGACTTTAGTGGGGAGCGTGTACCCGTTGCAGGAGATGTCTCTGGTTTCCATCTTGGACACCCCGCAGCAGTAGGCGACGTTGTCCTTACACCGGAGTCCCTTATCCAGCTTCCCAGTGCAGGTCTTTACTGGACACTTGCCCACGTCGTAGTAGAAGGAGTTGGTTGCTTTTTGGAAACAGTCGTGAGGAAGTCGAATGAGGTGGCTTTGGGGTTGGGAGTTGCAGGGTGCCTCTTGTCTTCCTGTTGAATAGGATTTCTTAATCAGCAGCGTGAAATAATTATACAGTCATTGCAATGTGGTCTGAAACCCTCTGAGCTAAACTTTGCTTCCAATGACAGCGAGGCTTTTGCAGCGATAAAACCAGATGTTTTGCAGGATTTTGGTTAGCTGAATTCATCTGGCCTCCATTTTGGTGAAGCAGGTGCTCAGCCTTAGCTTTAGGTACCTGATTTAAAGAGTGCTGTTTGCAGAGATGTCCCAGCTCCTGCTTACCCACCATTACCATCCAACCCAGCCTCAGCTAGACGTTCTGCAGCTGCCTGGCTTTTTGGCTATGGACAGACTCAAATGTGTCCCGGGGTTTAAAAAAAAACCAACAAACAAACAGAAATATTCACATGTCAGGCAGCAAGTACAGTGAGAAATCTGCTGAAACCAACAGACTGAACTTGGCAGGTCACCTGCAATCTGGAGCTCCAGTTTGTAGAGAACATCTGGTTCATAACCAGCTCACGCAAGTTTATCTGCTAACGGGTGCATGAAATAAACCCCAAATATTTTTCCTGCGACTTGTCTTTCCTGTGCGTATTGCAACTTCTGGTTTCTGCCTCCTGCCACATTCCCAGCTGCTTGGATTACCTAACGCATGTTTTCTCTTACCTATTACAGTGAGCTTGGCAGACTGGGACTTCGCCGACCCCCCAGCGCTGCTGGCCTTGCAGAAATACTCTCCTGACTGGTCTCTGTTCAAGTTCTTCAGAATCAGGTTGTTTTTATATTTGTATAAGGAGGGATCCAGCAGTGAGCCGTTGTGGTACCTGCCAGGAACAGGCAGGCAGTTAACAGATAGAGGCTGACCGGAGCAGAGTGATGGCCTAATCCTGCATCCTGCTGTGTGGATTTTGCCAGACCTCTTGCCTCAGTTTCCCCATGTGTCATCTGGCTAGGTGGCATCACCTAAAAAAGATTCCCCTTGCCCTGGCAGTACTGAGATGTGGCTGGCAGGCAAGCAGAGCTGCCAGTCGTGCCTGCTGAGGTTTTTTCAGACTCTTATTTGTATTTTTTTTTCCAGTAAGTCCCTCGGCAGATGACAGTACCACACCTGTGAGAAACACCAGCTCTGCACATCTTGAGGAAGCCATAATTTCCAGCAATCAGTTCTTGGCCTATTTAGCTGGTTTATAGCTAAAAAAACCCACCTTTATGGAGAGGGTAAGGAGAGAAAAACTGAATCCGTGGGACAGGTAAGACTTCTGCCTGATCAAACTGGAGTTCCTTACCAGAGGTAGCGGTCGGGGGCTGGGATCCCAACGGCATCGCAGCAGAGCGACACGCTCTGTCCCACTCTCCTGGCTTTGTCCTCAGGGCTCCTGAAAATGTAGGGTTTGCCTGCGGGAGGAGGAAAAGGCCATCTCATTACTCTTCCTGGCCATCTCGTTACTCTTCCCCTCCTAAAATCATGGTCTGTATCTGATTACTGCATAAAGCCTCTCGCGTTCCCCCCCTTTGGAGCTACCTGATCTTTGCAGCCGCACTTGGATTGCCAGGTTTCTTCTGTTGCTCTCGGGCACGGTGACAGTTGCAGTTGCGTATTTGGCTTTCTTTATTTTGAGGGTGTTTTTGCCATCGGGACAAACCCCTGGGATCCTGAACATGCCCCTGTTATCGGCCGTTGTCAACAGTTTGAGTTTCTCAGCTTGCAGGTAGACCCGGGCATCAGCAGCAGGCGACCCATCTTCGAGAGAGACCTTCCCGTGCAGGGTCGCATCCTCGCACATGCAGGCGTCGCAGTCGGCGTTGACGCGGCCCATGGGGCAGGTGATGTTGCAGGCTGGAGGGAGAGGTACGTGGGTCAGAAAACAGCCTCAGGTCCACATAACGCTTGTGGCACGGTCTCACATCTGCTTTTAATTTAGATGCAATAAGGCAGATACTGCATAAGGAATAAATTCTATCCAAAACATATTTTTACTGATTATTAACAGCTGTGCATTAGAAACGTAGGACAATGTCATTTTGAACCTGACAATTAGTAGAAAGCAGCCACGTGGATATAATTACAGCTAAGAACTGTTATTTACCTTCCCCAAAGGGCTGAATTTCGTGGAAACTTGAACCCAGATCAGCATGTGAGCTCTTAGCTCAACCCTGGCAAAATTACAAATCCCAATGCCTTAAACTTTGTAGGTTTCTGTTACCAACTCATGCCCAAACATCGTGACTGTGGTCTATCTTAAAAGCTGTCTCCCCTTATTTGATGGTATCCTGGCTTGGGCAAGCCATAGGTTAATTGCCAAATGAGCGCTATCCGATGGGTTTAACGAATAGTCTCCCAAATAGCAATTCTGAAAGATTTGCATTACCTGTAGTGATTAATCCTAAATAATCTGTCTCTTCCCAAGGCAGGGACTGAGGTCATTTTACAATCACAGACTATCCCTGTACAGCAGCTACCTGATAATTTTTCTTATAGCTGGAAATAAATGAAAAAAAAAAAAAAAGGAAAAATAAATGGAAAAAAAAATCAGGGAAAACCTGAAACAACTTCCCTGGAGAAAACATAGACTCTTTTCAGAATGATTTGTTTAAAAGGGGATTATAAGAATAATATAATTAATTACAAGCCCCTTCAGCAGAGGCTGTGCCAATGCAATATTCCCACTCTTCTCCTTCCTGGGGCTGATTGCAATCGCTGACTCCACCTTGAGAGCTGCTGTTGCAACAAGATTAATGAGATTGTTCCTATATCCCCAGGATCTTTATGGGTCCCCGATGATTCCTCATATCTGGATCCCCCCCTTTATCATGCTCTTTGGCTATAAACTCCCCATGCTCTGCTCCCTTAGTACTCTCCAGCCCCGCTCTGGAAGGCACCGGCATCATGGAATTCTGGCAAGGGAGAGAAAGATGGGAAAACCGGCAGTGAAGGGAGCACAATGCCTACGCAGTGGAGAGATCAGGACATTGTCCCCTGCCCACAAGTGAGGTTATAGGAGCACCTGAGCAAACATGTCCGATGCAGAGCCGCCCTTCCTCAGTTGCTTCGTTACAGTGCACGCCCCAGAGGCGCTCAGCTAGGCAGGATCTGGTACGCTTCTGCACACCGGTTTGGCCACACTTTCCTGAGCACTCACTCCATTCCGACCATGGAGACAAAAACCTTTTGGAGTCTTGCACCAGTGGACCTTGAATAACATCAGCGGTGTGTTACTGAGATGCGCATTACACATACAGCTGCCCGAAAACAGGCAGTAGGTGTCTTAGCAGCTTCTATATAACTCAGACTATACATTTGGATATTATGCACCACATGGATTAAACAAACTCAAAGCGTGTTTGGGGAGCTGGGAAATAAAGCACAAGAAGGCATCTGAAGGCTTCTGACTTAATTCCCTGCAGGCTACCGAATTCAGGATGATTAAAATAAACTTGAGGGGAGCAAAGTGCGCACAGCTCATGCTTAGCGTTGAATAACTTTGGCTTAAAGGAAATCAAACACACATTGTCATTTAAATGCTCTCTGAGGGGCAACGCTTGCCTGCCTTTCAAATGTGGTTAAATAATAATAAAAAAAAAAAAAAAGAGGGTAAAATTGCCGGTATGATCATGTTGAATGTCTTTAACCATACTTTAACATATGTTCTCTATACTGGAAGTGTGTGTCTTATTGCAAGCACCAGCGTTCCTGTGTGCAAACAGAAGCCTAAGATGCTACCGAGCAGGTTGAGTATGTTAGGGGCCAGCTGATTTGTAAAACACAAAGCAGGTTTATTGAGAGTTTAATATGCGATTAGCTTTTTAAAGGAGTTTCTTTAACAGGGCTACTAGATGGTATTAATTTAAGCTGCTTTGAATGGGTGAGAACTGCTCCAAGTCTGTGGTTTGGGTTTACTTTTAAATGACAATGTTCTAGTAACGTTTACGAGGATGCACTTGTGACTAAAGTTTCTAAAAATGAGGTTTCTTGGAGACGTGTGCCATGTCATCTCCCACACCTACTCTTCCACCCGATTTGTAATAAACCAGGTCAGGTTGTTTCCTAGAAAGGCAGACGGGCACATGGCTGGACTGTTCCAATAATGATGGTCAAAAATTTAACATGCAAAAGATGAAAGTGGGGTCTCAGTAAGATGCTAAGCTCGTTTGGAATCAGCTGCTTTAATCTGCAGGGCTGGTGATGACAAGAAAGGAGGAGGGGAGTTCTGTGGAGGAAAATGGCATTAGATGGCTCTAGGTAGCACCATGACAGCAGAAAAAGCAGAAAGGAGGGGACGAAGGAGAAGCCAAGGAGCTCGAGGGCTGGCAGGGACACGGGCAGGGACAGGGCTACCCCGCGGCACCGGCCGGCAGGAACGTACTGCGTCTGGCGTAGGCGAAGGTTGGGTCTCCCCTGCGAGAGCTGCTCCTGGTACCTGTGGGCAGAGGACGTGCGGGGTGATTCGCGCAGGTTTTGCCCGCTCCCTGGCCGAGCACCAGTCCCTCCCGCTGGCACGGCTGCACCGAGCCCGGCTGCTCAACCCAACCGGGTTTGGCAAACCCTCTCCTGGAGACAAAAACTGAGTTCACAGCTCACCACTGCCAAGAGCAGGTGCTTTAGTTTCCAGTTCCATTGGTCAAAACCTCGAGATTTTGCTTTATTTCTCCCCAGAGAAGCAGGAGTCTCCCCCGTGGTTTCGGTGCTGCGTTGATTCTCCCCAGCAGCTAAGAGAGCCGCTGGGAGCAGGACAGGAGCCTGGGAAAGTCCCCTAATGCCTCGGCTCCGGCATCAGCACGTCCAGCTCTTTCAGTGCCTACTGGAATTTAAATCCCAAGCCCTGGGCAGTAAAGCTTGAGGGGTCAGGGTATCTCCTGGGGATTAATGAGCAGAGCGGGCTCTACGGGTAATTAATGCTTTAATTCTAAAGCAATGGTGTCACAAACTGCCCCGGGGCGTGGGGACAAGGCTGGGCAGGGGAAAGGCAGGTCGGAGCATGTGCTCGCCCATCCCTGGGCTCTCCTCGCCCTCCCAGCCCGGCGAGGAGCCGCGCGTGCCTCCCGCGGGAGTCGGGGCTGTGGTCACGCACTTGACCTTCACTTTTCCAGGAGAGGAGCCAACAGCGTGTGTCAGCGATAGCCAAAACCCTACAGGAGGTCGCGGATGATTAACATTTATTCCATTGCCTAAACGTCCTCATCTACTCAAATAATATTGTTGGGTTGTAAATTAAGGCTGAAAAAAAATAATACGCGTGCGAACACCCCCCGTCCCGGCGAGGGAAACCGCCCGAGCTGGAAATAACTTACTCTCCAAGCTGAGCATTACCAGCGGGCTGAAGGTTTTCTGTCCTATCTGGATCCTGCTGAGGGCTGGTTTCAGAAGCCTTTGACCTAAGGGTCAGTAAATTAGAGATTAAATTAATAATAAATTAATTAGATTCAAGGGATTGGGCATCCTTAGGCTCATTTTTTTTCAGATTTCCCTTGGGGCTGTGGCTGGTTAGAGCTCCTGTGGGATGCAGTGCAGGAGATGCGAGTGAAGTGTGTGATGGAGATGTCCCACAGCATCACTGCGGCCTAGGTATGATGCAAATTTGCCATTTTCCTTGTCACCCAAGAAAAACTTTTTTGTGCTTTCTGTGCTGGAGCAGCTCAGATCAAATCATCTTTTTATAGCTGGAGATAGAAAATATATCCTACCTCTCCCTGCGTGGGGAGAAATGAACCCCAGGTGGGTAAGTTGGTTGTCGCTATGGGACATGGTCTGGTTTCTGCACGTGCTGACCACCTGCGTGCCCGAGGGGAGCTGGTGGTCGTGGCTGGTTCCTGGGGTGCTTGCTGGGGCCAGTCCCATTTAAACTGGGGAGCTAAGCCCGAAGCTGCCCAGCACCGGCTCTCGCCTGTGCCCAGCTCCCCCGGGGGCTCAGCAGGGCTTCTGGGCACCTCCCCAGCGACAAATTGACTCTCCCTGTTCCTATCTCTGGGCGTCTGGCCAGAGCACTTCAGGGCAAAATTCCTCTATAGCCTTGGAAAACAAATCCAAAGAGCCTGCAAACACGTTTTCTCTGCGAGACCCGCCTGAGCAGAGGGGCAGGTTGCTTATCGCTCAGCGCTTTGGTATGTGCGACCCACCAGAGCCAGCAGCGGACAGATCCTGCTGCTCCTGAGCATCTTCTCCTGGAGAAGAGCCACGTCGCTGCTTCCCGAGGGCTCGGCTCAAAGGCTGGGCTTGTTTTGTGCTTGGGTGATGGAAAAGGCTCTGGCCAGGGTGGGTCTGCTCGGAGCAGAGGGGAACCAGGATGGGAGCCAGGGTGCAGGCTGGACACCACGGGATCTCGGGGGTGGCAGGGAGGGATGGTCCCAGTATGGCCAGGGGGGCTCATCGCTGGTCAACCAGCAGCTGGCTGGTTCGCAGACGGGCTTTGCCCGTGCTCCGGGGCTGGATGGGCGCCAGCCCTTGTCTGGAGGTTGTTTGGCTGGGCGAACGCTGCGCTGACCCGGAGCAGCCCCGGCATCGGTGTCGAGCCTGTGTCTGCTGGCTCAGCGGCCACCAGCGGACATGCCTTCATACCGGCGTGCCGGCGGGCAGGGGACACTGCGGTGACGGGAATAGAAACATTTAACCTTCACCTAAAACGGACGTGGCTCCCAGGAGGAGGAGGAGGAGGATCCATCCTTTCACAGTGACCATCGTTGTCTCTGGAAGTGACCGGGGGCTTCTTGGAGCACGCACAGCGGTCCCGCGACTTCCCCAGACCTGCAGAGACAAGCCCGACCGTGTTGAGGCTCACCCGGCGTCCTGCCATCTTCGGGGAGCTTCTCCCAGGCTGAACCAGTCCAAAATAGGCTGCGGGGCCGCTTATACCCCCTGCCCTCCACTGGCAGCCCCCCGCTTACCCCCCAAAGCGGGGAGCAGCAGGGGCTCCACATCTGTGCTCGCATCCCCTCTGCTTCTTGCTGTCACATCTGGGCCCAAAATCTATTCTGCAGAGCGCTGCTTTGTAATGCCATCTCCTTAAAGGGCCTTTTAACAGCTTAAATACTTCTGCAGGGATGCTCGCACAGCCCACGTGGCCCCCCGGCCCCCCGCTCTGCCCCCCTCCATGAGCAGGGACATCTTCATGCCTCCATCCCTCTGCCTGCAAGCTGGGCTTAGAGCAGTGATAGCGTCTTATCCCAGTACATCCCGGGAACACGGGGAGGGGAAAGGCTCCTGAGCTCCTCTGAAAGCGGAAAATCCCATGCGCAAGCCAAGCCTTCACTGCAAATGTGAGCAAGAAGCCAAATATTTTCCTTTTTTTGCACGCAGAGATGAGGGACTGAGGCTTTGTGTTGCTTTTCCCCAGCTCATTGACTTCAGATCTTGTTTTAGCGAGCTCCTTAGCCCTGCAGCTTCATGCGTTTGGGTATTTAATTTCTGGAGGTGCCCATGAAGCTGGTGTTATCCCGACTGACACCAGCTGGAATTCCAGGTATTTTATTTTATGCACCCCAAATTAATGAACTGGGGGGGGTGGTGTCTTTCAGTGCCTCAGTTTACCCATAAAATGAGGCTGACAAAGAGCAGCTGGCAGTGGGAACACTCTGTTATTTGTAAGCTGTATTAACCATCCCCTCCGAGACCGGGGAATGCGGGACTAGGAAATACTTTGATTATGGCTCAGCAAATCCCAGTCAAGCAAAAATAACAAGCAACACATGAGCGGTGTTTTGTGGGCTTACGGTGGGGTCGTGAACTCGCAGCCAGACAATAACCAGGAAAAATTAATCCAGGCTGAAAGCCTGTTTCCCACTTGGCAGCTATTTTAGGAGCTGGCTGCGACTTGTTCAGTGCTGGGTTTGGGACGGGATGCATCCCTCTTTCCCCGGGACAGCGATGCTGGGAAAGGAGGGGGGGTCATGCGGCTGGATCCTGGCGATGGGGAGGGTTGGCCATTGCCCGTGTCCCCTGTCTGGGGAGGGGACGGAGCCACGGGAGATCACACAGCCCCGTGGGAGCAAAGCACCGTCCCTCCCGAACCCCCCACTCCGTCCCATAACCCTGCCCCAAACCCATTAGCTGGGACGAAGTGGGATGCGGAGAACTCGCATCCCCACCGATGTTTCCCGCAGCCTCTGCACCTTCATCTGCCCATCAATTAATTTCCACCTTGCCCTCAATCACAGCTGCTCTTAATTACACCACCTTAATAACACAGTAAAGTTATATAACCGCCCCCATGAAGGGGAAAATCTTAGCGGAGCTGGTTTGGGGTATTTTTTCCCTCTTACCTACAAAAACCATAAAAACCCCAATTAAGGAGAGTCTCGTCCTCTCGCTGCAGAGCCGCCAACCGAGCTGCGGTCCGGGGGCAAGGCGAGGGCTTGTCAGCCACGGGTTAAGGGATTTGCAGCCCTTTGGGAAGAAGAGAGAGAGTTGCAGCTTACCAAAACCTCCACTGTGCCGCCGCTGAGCTGGGCTGCGCGAGAGCCTCCCCGCAGCCGAGGCGGCGAGGTCGCTTATATAGCCCGGCGTGTAGCTTAGGGGATGGCAGCGAGCCACCGGCCGCCGAGCAAAAACAGATCGGACGAGCGAGGAAACCGCAGGCTGAATAATCCCTTAGCAAGGTGATGGTAAACACAAACCCTCGGCGAAACAGCAGCCGCCGGGGCTGGCGGCGATGCCGCAGCGTGGCAGGGTGCTGGTGGTGGTGGGGCAGGGCATGGGGTGGGTACCGCATCCCGGGGTGGG
>VXBL01009768.1:1170885-1192728 GCA_013400195.1 Aramus guarauna
GGGGGGGGGGAAATCAGCATTAAAAACTCTGGAATCATGAGTGTTTTCTGAGCCAAGGGGAATTTTTGGACAGCCAGCCCGGCAGAAGCACCTGCCTGGGGTGATGGTGCTGGGGTGGGGGTGCGGGTGATGGGTGCTGCTGTAGGGTGGCTCTGCTCGAAGAAGAGCCATCGTTACCTCCCCGTAATGCCCAGCAGCAGGAGTTTCTCTCAGAGGTGAAAAGACAGGGGTTTTTGGTTTTTTCTCTTTTCTGAAGCCAAAAGACTGGCTGTGATTTATTGGGATAAACGACAGCAGGCTCCCTGTCTGCATTTGCACTAGGTTAATGGAGATTACATCCCTGCAGGAGATCCCAATTTATACGGGGTGTCCGATGGAAAAACACAGCGTTTGTACTTCTGTTCAGGGTCTGCCCGTGCAAAAAAATTGCCGCTGGGGCTGTGCTACCTGGTGTGGCTTTCTGGTTTCTCTTTTCTCTGGCATCCTGCGATGATCTGTATGGATTTGGGGAGAAAAGTCTCATTTTGGGGAGGTTGGAGATGCTCTGACTCCCTGTGACCCAGCGCTGGGCAGCAGCTCCGGGGATGTACTGGGGCAGCATCCCAAAAGGAAGGGATTTCGGAAAAAGCCGAGCCGGGGTGTATGGAAACAAGCCCTGCCTGCCAGCACTGTTTCCTAATCCCGGGGACCAAAAACCTCTGATGGTTAAACCAGCGTTCAGAGATTCAGCCGAAGGCTGCTGAGCAGACAACATCCAAGCTGACCTTTGAGGAGGCAAGCAAAAAAAAAAAAAAAAGAAAACACAAGGGGGTAACTGTGCAAATGCTGGAGAAAAATAGTCATTTTAATAAGGGACCCCACCCTTAAAATAAGACTTATTGCTAATGCATGTCCAGGACATTTCTGTGTGATGGCATGCGAAAAAAATCTTCTCTGAACAGAGACCAAAGGCTTTGTTGTGGCATGAGTGAGGTTTATGGTTCCCAAGAAAAATCCTGTCCCTCTCTTGCATCATGCAGTTGGGGATGGAGAGGACATTTCTAGACAAAAAGGCAGCCAGCCAGGAAGGAGGACAAACAGGGAATGCATTCCTGACTTGCTATTTAATTGCTTTCGTGCAGGTGCAAAAAGCTAAATGAAAGGAAAAATAAGGATGAGCTTGTGGGGCCGAATTAATCCCAGCTTTAAGCAAGAGTCTGAAGCAAGAAGGAGGCGGCTGCTGTAACAAATGGGCTTCCCCCCAACTTCTCTGTGGTTTCTGTGCTTCCCCCCCCCCAGGGACCAGGCTGGTTCCCGCGGTGCCGGCAGGCGATGCCCCTGCCAGGGAAGGAGGTGATGGGGACGGTCCCCTCCTGCGGCGGCTTTGGGGATACAGCCAGACTCCGGCAGGACCAGGGGAGCGGGTATCCCCCCTCCGGAGGGATGCGGCGGATGCCAGCTGTTAAACAGCTTTGAAACTGGGTCTTGGCAGGATGATGTCCCTTCGCTCTCAGCTCGTGAGGCCGCATTTTGGGTGGAGGACTGGCAGTGCCGGCGGTGGATCTGCTTTTCTCTTTCCCCTCGGATGTAAAGCACTCTGAACGTATACATTGCCCTCTGTGGTTCCGAGCAGAGTTTCCAGCCTGAGCCCTTTCGGCAGTTAAATGCAGAAGTGATGGAGGGTTTAGGGGACTCGGATGGATGGTGACTCCTCAAGGGCTGATGTGGTCCAGCACCTGCAGCATCTCCTGGATCTCGGGATCTGGTCTTTCCGCCACACAATTTGGTTCTTAAACTCACAAAGGGGAAAAAAAAAAATCCTCCTTTTTTGCTGTGCCCAGGACCACTCCTGCAAACACAGCAGCCTCAAAGACGGTGCAAACCTCTCCCCCCCAACCCTGCACCTCTCCCAGAAAACGCACCTCGTCCCCTCGGAGAACAAGGCAGAGCCACCGCCACCAGCCGGGGACCTGCAGCCCCCCCGTACGCCGCGTACTTCTTAATTTAACAGACCGGGAGATGTGCGGGTCTGTTTGCAGGTAATTAAAGTCCTGGCGGTGCCCCTGGGAGCGGGTTTGCTGGTGCTGGTCCCAGCGGGGCTGGTGCTGGCCCTCTGTCATCCCCACAGCTCTTCTCCTTTGGCCGGCCGGGGGAGCAGGGTGTCCTCGCTTTCCCCGCCTGCCGCCCGTTGCACCCGGCATTTTTTTAAGCCCTCGCGAGCTCTTTGTCCCTTTGTCAGGGTTTCGTGCCGCACGTCGAAGCTCTCACTGCGTTACGCTGACAGAAATGCAAAAAGAACAAGGTGGGACCTGACGAGAGTGCGGAGGGAAGAGTATATTCATTAAAAATGGCAAAATGACCCAAGTTTCTCCTTATTAATTCCCTCCGTACTGCATTTCCAGTCTAGGCACGTACCTGTGTTCATCCGTGATGCTCCCACAGACCTGTATGATCCAGGAACATCGCTGGGGGTGTGTGTGTCTGTGTGTACTGCAGGTCTCCTGGTTGTCTGAGCAACGGGACGTTCATCCCTAACTCCAGGGATAATTAACTCATTTTCCCCGTATTTATAGAAAACCGATGCAGGGAGTGTTGGCACTTAGCCCTGACGGGGCCACATTTGGCCACGGCATCTTGAATCGTGGCCATTTCTCGCAATACGGCGGCTTTGTCATCATCCCCGCTGCCTGCTCATTAAGCCTGAACGAGGGCAGCTCGTTAAGCCTGCAAGGCCAGGGGTGCCGGCCCCTACCCGGGGTACCCACCTCTGCACACCCCGCTCCTGGTTTGCCGGTGCAGGGGATGTTTGCATCAGCGTTGCCATCTCCAGCTGCCTGCATCCGCCTGCGCTAAAAACAGCGCTGCTGCCGGCTCAGCCGCCGGCAAGAGGAAATTTTGCCGTTTCGAGGGGTTTGTTACAGGGATGTGATGCTGAGACGCGCCGGAGCATCCTGACTTGGCATCACGGCCGTGGGAGACCCAGAGGGAAAGACAAGGAGCATCTTCTCTTGGTGCCAGGTACGTTCCCATCAGGTGGGACAGATCTAGACCTCGGCATGGCTTTTCCCTTGTTTCTCCCAGACAGCCAGCAAGCGGCTCGGTACTTTTTAACTGCTTTTTCCTTTCGCTGCTTGCTCGTTGGGTTGGTCCGTGGGGAGTGTGGGGGGGTAAAGGCTTCAAGAGGGCTCGCTCTCAGGGTCACGGGATGCGGGTGGCGGGGCCGGAGGAGGGTGGTTTGCTGCAAGGTGTCGGCACCTCCAGCCTGCAGAGCTGGGGAGACAGATTAGATCTCTGCGGCTTGTTTTATTTGTGCAAAGGTGGGGGACGAATTATTTCGGTATCAGCAAACCAGAAGGTGCTCGAAAGAGTAAGGGACCTACCCGCGGCTGGGACTGTTAACAGCTCGTGTCCCTGGAAGCTGAAAGTATTTGCCCTTGAAATGTGAGTTGTCCCCAAGCTGGTTGTGCTCGGGGAGGGGGCGGGGAAGGGCAATTAAATCGAGCCGTGGGGAAAAGGGAAATTAAATTGAGCCGTGGGGAAGCACCACGCCGCTCATCACCTCCAGCCACCCCCCGTGTGGGTCTGTTTCTACCTTCACCTCCTCCTGCTTCCCCTCCCGAAGACAAAGGGATGGAGGTGTCGAGCTGGCGCTGCCCGTGTTCCGGGAAGGTCCGGGCTCCTAAATACCACCGTGATCCTCTCCCAAGAGCCGCCGCCAGTCCCCAGACAGCACGGGATGCCCCTTCTCGTCTCCTGGCCACCCCCAGGCACTCCCACCCGCTGCCCTGGGTCTGGCGCTGGAGATGGAGCTGGACCACGAAGGTTTAACACACTCGTGGAAATTGCTTTTTAAAAAGCTGAGCCCCTGCTTGCAAAGCCCCTTTGGAAGGACGAGTCCTTGAACCCAGCACGGCCGCCCCGGCACAGGCGCAGCCAGCTCCGGCGTGACCCGTTCCCGTCTGGGTGCTGGTGGGCAGCGGCTCGTCCCGTGGTCCTGGCCACCGCTCCCGCTTCCCAGCTGCTCGACCGCCTTGCAAAGAGCTAAAAATATATGTCTGTGCGAGCAATTGCTATAGCTACGGCAGGGGGTGAGCCAAAGAGGGCACCCGGGCACCGTCACTGCGGCCAGGAGATGCGGCGGCTCGGCAAGACGGGCAACATGGAGGGGACAGGCAGGGACAGGCAGGGACAGGCAGGGACAGGCAGGGACAGGCAGGTCACTGCTGGTGCCTTCAGTGCAGATCCCATCTTCTCCCCGTTTCTCGTCGCACTGAAGCTGCAGCACACCGCACAGCCCCTCAGCGGGGGTTCACTCTGCCGCTTGCTTTTCAGCAGGGGATGAGTGATGAGCAGCTCCCCGCGGCTCCCCGCTGCCCCGCCACGGAGGGGGACACCAACCTCTCGGCCTCTGGCTGCCCCGAGCGCTGGGTTGAGCCCCGGTTCACGCCAGCGGCGCAGGTCCGCGTGATCGTCACGGCCGTCTTCTTCTTGCTGGCGGCGGGCAGCAACGCGGCGGTGCTCGGCAGCCTGCTGAGGAAGAGGAGGAAATCCCACGTGCGGCCGTTGATCCTCAGCCTGGTGCTGGCCGACCTGCTGGTGACGGTGGCGGTGATGCCCCTGGACGCAGCGTGGAACGTGACGGTGCAGTGGTACGGAGGGGACGTGTCCTGCAAGCTCCTCAACTTCCTCAAGCTCTTTGCCATGTACGCGGCCGCCCTGGTGCTGGTGGTCATCAGCCTGGACCGGCACGCAGCCGTCCTCCATCCCTTCTCCCGCGCTCGCCGTCGCAACGGACTGCTGCTCCGTGCTGCCTGGGCCGGCAGCGTGCTCCTGGCTTTGCCCCAGGTAGGGCCCCTTCCCGTCTGGTTTTCCCAGGCTGGGGTGGTTATGGAGAAGGGCTTCCCCCTCCCGCCATCCCCAACAAGTCCATCCCAATCCACCACCACCGGCTTGGCTTTGCTGAGCGAAGCAGTGTGGTTGCTGCGCTGGGTGCTCAGCACCGATTTCCACCTTCCTCATAGCACCCATTTATCGCAACACCATCAGGGTGTTACACTAAGGGCTGGGAAAAAATTGTGTCCACTATTTTTTATTCCTCATGCACATGGTTATCTTCTCCTAAAAATGCATCACTGCACCACTGCAGAATGTGTTGGAGCAGATCAAGACAAACCTGAGCAGTTCCTGAGCAAAATAACATTTGGCATGGCCAGAAAATGGGATTTCACAGCCGTCAGACGCCATCCATCCTGGCCATAGCCCTGAGTTGGGTGCCCAGAGCGTCTCTCCCAGTCCAACAGCGGCAGGGAGGTCCTCTCCAGGCATAGCCAGGAGCGTCTGCAGGACATGGTGCCCTGTTCCAAAGCCTCTCTGAGTTATTATATGCTTCACCATTTCAGCTTTTCCTCTTCCACCTGCACACGGTCCCGGGAGGGAACTTCACCCAGTGTGTTACTCACGGGAGCTTCCGAGCACACTGGGAGGAAACCGTCTACAACATGTTCACCTTCACCACCCTCTACATCACCCCCCTGAGCGTCATGATCGTCTGCTACATCCGAATCATTTGGGAGATCAGTAAGCAGCTGAAGATCAATAAAGGTAAGCAGGTCCCAGCCCCTAAGTGTCCACCATGACTGAACCTGCTCCAGCCTGGAGCATTGTTGGGTCTGTCCCAACACCCTTTGAAGGGTAACCCAACTAAGGGGTTTTACACAAACTTCTTGACCTCTCTCCTTGCTGTCTGCTGCTTCCTGTGGGCCACGGACCAGACCATGAGATGGTCTCCCCTTTCTGGCAGAAGCAGTCATAGATGGTTACGTTCTGGTTTTCTCCCATCTTCAGCTATCTTTTTGACTCTCCCTGGCAGGTTTGATAGGAAATCAAAATGACCACATCTCGAAGGCACGCATGAAGACTCTCAAGATGACCATAGTAATTGTTGCCACCTTCATCATCTGCTGGACCCCATACTACCTCCTGGGCTTGTGGTACTGGTTCCAGCCAGCCATGATCCGGAAGATGCCGGAGTATGTCAACCACAGCTTCTTTCTCTTTGGCTTGCTGCACACCTGCACCGACCCTGTCATTTATGGACTGTATACCCCCTCCTTTCGGGAGGATGTGCAGTTGTGTCTCAGGGGCATTGAAACAGCCATTACCAGGCACGAGAGACACAAACCCATCTCAGTCTTGGAGAACAACATCAAGGATGGTGCTGTAAATGGTGGGGTGGCATCAGGAGGCTCAAATGGGACAACGGGCACCACAGTCTGCTGAAGAGATCTACCCACAAGGAGATGGGAGCCACAGCTCTGGGGGCTGCTTTGTCCCATAGGATCGTTCTGGAGACTGTCATAAGGAGGTTTGCCACACAACTTTGGTGGGCGAAGGTCTCTGGCCAGAAACTGGGAATGTGTCTCCTGCCTGTACTCAGGGTAAAAAACGTTTGGGGGTATTTATGGTCATTCTTCCATATCCCAGCAGCCCTGTGACAGCTAGAAAACCACCCTTTTTGTACCCTACACCTGCTCTCGCCTTGATTCTGGGATCAAGCATCTACCACACTTCCAGCATTGACCCCCGGGAGGAGACACACGGGCTCCAGGGCCACATCTCCCAGGGTGGCCAATCTGTGAGTGTCCTCTGCACCTACAGCGAAGTGCGGAGCTGCACAGATGCACAGCGCTATGTGGTGTCACCCTGAGAGGCTGCAGAGGTGCGGTCACAGGTTTTACTCCATCTTCTCCATCTGCTGTAGGAAAGGCTCTCTGGAAATCTTGGCTCTGCTGGCTCAGAGCCTACCAGGTTCTCCCACGGCTGCGCGTGAAGCCCTGGGAAGGATGTACATCTCTGGGGAGTGGGCATTAGTCCTCCACCCATGTCTGCCTCTGTGGTGGGAAGGGAGAAGGTGATGTGGGGATGGAGGGGTTTGGCAAAGAGGGGTACGAAGAGACACGATGGGATGGGACAGGACAGGGCTCCTTCTCCCTTTTGGACACAGCCAGAAGGGAAAACAGTCCCTGCTGCCTTGTTCTGGTGTGCAGGGGGTGGAAGGAACACATCCCTACATAGCAGCTCTCTGGGACAGAGGGTTGACCAGGAGAGAGAGAATTTGGGGTGACCAGAAGGTGACATAGCCCAACCCCTCTCCAGGCACGAGTTGGCAGGTCTCAGACCAACAGGCCAGGGTGTCCCCAGCACCTGGCACAGACCGATGGGAGCAAACCCCACATTTTCTCCTCTCTGTTTTCCCCTCTCTTGTTTATACATGTTTTCTTCATCTTAGTGGCTTGACCCTACACCAGCACCTCATCTCTGCCCTGAGCAGGGTGGGTGCAGCCACCCCACAGGTGATGCCTGTGGTGTCCCAATGAGTAAAGTGATGGGAACCACCTGTGGGTGGAAGGGTCTGTCAGCACCCATGGGTGCCAGGTGGGTGCTGGGGGTCCTTGGCTGCACTGTGAGGGCAAGGGAAGCTGCTGGAGGGGATCAGCTGAGCTGTGGTGAGTAAAATGGGTTTTCTGCTTCTCACCACCACGCCAGATGTTGCTTGTGAAGGTGGAGGCCTCTTCTCTGGGTGTGGACTGAAGAGGTGGCTTTATTCAACTGTGCTGTTCCCTTCCATGTAATTAGAAATAGTAGATTATTTCTTTGTTCACTCTGTGTTGATTGTTATTGAACGCATTTTTTGCTTTTGAAGAGAAATTTAGTCTTGAGGCAGGTGAGGGTTTTTTTGTTTTTTGTGAAATCTTTGGGCAGCCCAGGAGCTCCGGACTTGGCAGGAGGCAGCTCCCTGGGCATTTCTGCGGTGACTGCAGTTTTGAACGAGCATCTGGACTTTATCAGGATGAAAGAGCTTTGTTTTAAAAACAATTCTTGACTGGATGTGGTTGCGTGCATAGCTGGGAAGCTGGGCGATGTCTCCCCCCAAGAAAGCAAATCTCCTTTGGGCATGGAGGGGGCTTTCTCGACCCTGTCTTCAAGAGGAAAGGATCTGGACTGGCCTCCCAGTGCCCCAGCTAATAAATTATTAAAATTGCAGAGGTGGCAAGGGATGTTTGCAAGTTGGCCGAGGCTGGGCAGTGAGGATATGGTGCTCGGGGTGATGCCAAGCTGTGGACGGGTGTCAAACACTTGCCTTTCCCTGCACGAAGTATCATTTATGCTAAACATGCTGCCCAAGGAGGGGGGGAAAAAAAAAAAAATCAATTAGAGCTGCAGGAGCCCAGACCGGCTGGTGGGGATTACTGTGAGCCCTTTAGGCAGCGTCCAAACTCCAATGAGATGCGTAATTGCCGTTTGGCTTTCCTGGGCTTGTTCTGCTTGAGGTTAATTATGCAACGCTAACGGGAGCGGGGCTCGCCGCTGCCAGGCTGGCTCGGCTCAACCACTGCAAAAAAGAGTTTCTTGTAAGGTGATGGGAATGACTTGTGGTAGGGGAAGCTAATTTATTCATCAGACACTCATTTGGCCTCTCTGTATTACTGATGATTGTTAATGGCAGGCTGACCTTGAAGGTGTGTTGGTTTTCTGGCAAGCCAAGCCTCAAATAAGCAGGAAAGCGTCTTTAATCTCCTGAAAACATTCTTCATCTGCTTTCTGTTGAGTGGGAGAGAACAGGTCCAGCACTGCTCGCACACTTAAGGCCACTTTTCCCCTTTTGCACAGCAGCAGGAGAGCTCGAAGACCTTCTCTGAGGAGCAAGATGTACTTTTTCCCTTGTGGGATAGACCCACCACCTTTACACCCCGTGGGTACGGCGGAAGGGTAGAAGCAGGTTTGGCTTTAGGTAAGGAGTAGGAAAAATTGGGATGCTGGCAAGGATACATCCCTTGGTCCTTGGGGGAAGCATGGCACATCCCTCGGGATGCTCGCAGGCACTCTGGCACTGCTCCTCCCACCCACCTCTGGATACCTTCCCTCCCGTTGCTGGTGCTCAAGGCTGACATTTTAGGAAGCCTGGAGTGTGGGCAAGGTGCCCAAAGTGACAGCTTTCATGATAGAAGGAAAATGTCACGAGAAGAGCGTGCTGCCAAGCCCAACGTACGCAGGAAGGGGGAGCGGGCAGCACCTCCTTGGGGGAGCTGGGGCAGGTGTTCTCCAGGTCACCACGGATCATCCAGAGATGGACCGAAGCTCAGGCCTGGTTTGAATGTCCCCGCGTTTCTGATTCTGCATTTCTTAAATCCGTTCGTACTTTGGAGAGCAAAAGATTTTTGCATCTCTCATCAGGAGTGTGAAACCCAGAGCCTCACCCCAGGGATGGTCCTGCTTTCTGCGGTGGCTCCCTCTCTCCCCACATCACCTCAAACCCCTGGTCCCCAGCAGCACCTCCTCAGCTGGCTCCCGAGATCTCTCCATATATATATATATATATATGCGCATATAAGAATTAAAAGAACCCAACATATAAAATATCTATTTATATATATATATAATGTATTTCCCCTCACAGGAGGAAAATTCTCCTACTTCCCCAAAATCTTCCCCTTCCCCCCAGGAAACACAAGCTGCCACACTTCTCCTTGCAGTCACAGCAGGATCAGATTTGTCTGACTCAGTAACAGTTCCTTAATATTCACCAGAGTAATGTAATGAACATATTAATAAGCACAGGTAGCTCTGGTTTACAACTCCTCGACCTCACCCTGGGCTGCCTGCTTCAGACACAGCGGTCCTTTGTTTGGGAGGAAATTCTGATTCATTCTCCATTAGCATTTTTTTATAGCACTGGGCATGTTCAAAGAGCCACGCCAAGTGGCTTAAGAGGTTAACGGGAACCTTGGGTTAATTCATAATATTGTTAGTTACTCAGCACAATACTCGCATTAATTCAGCTGACTGCATCTCCCCACGTTGGGAAACACATGCTGAAATCAGCAGGGAGCACAGAAAACAAGCCTGGGAGTAGGATATTAAGTATTTTGCTGGCCTGCTAAGGCAGAATCTGAGCACCTTCAATGTATTTATTTTCCCATTGCCTTTGAGGATGGCGTTACCCCGCTCCGCAGATGTGGAGCGGAAGCACGGGGGGGGAGGCTGTGCCCAGCATCCCTGCAGACCTGGTTGGGTGAGGGGTGGGCTCTGAGCCCTGCGAGGGGCACTTGAGACGTGTCCATCAGGACTCAGCCCCTACCTGCAGCCACCTCTTTCTTCTGGGTCTGTTCAAACCGTTCAAAGCAGAAAAAGCCGTGTTTTGTTTTGTTTTGGTTTGGTTTTTTTTGATACCTGCTGATTTAATTGCAGGGCTGGACCGTGCATGTTTGCCGTGAGAGTCCCCACAATACTTTTCTCCCTGGGGATATAGCCTGGAGCAGGCGGTGCAGATCAGCTTCTAGCTCCCTCCACAGATGCTATTGCCCCGTGCTTTGGAAGAGAACTCGGCCGAATGGCTTAAAGCCAAGTAAAAGCCCAGACAGACATTAGGAGATAATGCTGAATGGCCACTCTGCCTTCATTCCTTTTGCTTACTCTTCAGAAACCTTCCTATGCAAAGAAACTCTAAGAAAAGAACCTCGAACCCATGCTGCGTTCCTCCCCCATCTGTTCCCTTCCTCTGACTCCCAGGTTTGGACCTTTCCCCGCAGCGCAAACAGCCAGCCATCCCACGACTGCTGCCGAGCCCCCTCCTTTTCCAAAGGACACCCCCTCCGACAGCCCATCTGTTCCAAAAGATGTTTCCTTAGCAGATGTACAAGCCTTTTAACACCGCGATACCTTTTGCATGAAATACCTCTGGGTTTTCTGGCTGGTTTTGCCCTAAACTGACACGTACGTGGCACAAGGTTATATATAACATGCTGAGGTGGACCAAAAAAAATCAGCAAATTCTCCCAGGAAGTCGATGCACAGTGTCAAACCCCAAGTCTCTGCATTGGAATATGAAGGAGTAAACTACTATAAAGTAGTTGAATCTGTTGTGCAATAAACTGTTAGTTTATGTGTATTTTAATTGCAAATCAACGCTATAATTAGCACATACATTTCTTGGGCTGAGGCAACGCAATGTGCTTTAACAGTGAGCATTATTAATGGACTGTAAAAGGCAATGGGGAATTGGATTATAATGTTCTTGTTTTGCAAGCTGTATGGTGAATAAATAAATGTGTTCTGGCAGCAAAATTAACTGGAATAAATGCTTCTAGCTCCATCCACCAAGAAGAGGGGGTGCTGTAAATGAACTTGTTCTCAGCCTTGAGTTAGAAAAAAAACCAATCACTACTTCATTATTTCTGGCAATTAGGTACCAGAACAACATCAGAGAAATAAGAGATTTTCTTTGGAATATTTAACGAGTAAGGTAGTAATTGTAGACTCATTTGCTGGGAATATGTGATGAGATTTATTTCTTTTTGTGGTTAGGGTTCACTGTGCAATGAAAACCTGCGTTTATCAAGTCTACTGCTCAAAGCCAGACTGCAAGCTTAAACTGCGGCACATATCTAGCTTTTCCTTGCCTGGAATCCCTGGGCTCTTCATCAGGTTTATCCCACGCCCAGGCACTCATCGGAGGACAGTCTTTTGCTCCTTTTTCAGTTGCAGGTTGCTTTGTAACAACAGCAAAATCAAAGGACTCAGACAGGAGCAGGGAGAGCATTGCCCTGTTTGTATTACACAACTGATTTGCGTATACCTGTATGTGTGTTTTCAAACAACTCCCCCAAAATGCCCTTCTTCAAGATCAGAAAAGATGAATCTGAGATATACTGAGGTTTTACACACCAGCATTAAGCCAAACCACTTTGCAAACAGCGTAAGCGCCATAATTCTGACCACAGAAAGCTCAACCTCTTTATGAAAACGTAAGAGTGGACAATATACCTTACAAACATACAGTATTGTGCCTCCACAAGTTGTCACGTGAAGGCCTAAGCGAAGTCTACGTGCAGGTAGTTGTACTACAAACACTCACAGACATCCAATACAACCCTAGCAGTTCTGCTGCCGTTTTACTCCATTGCTTAGAAAAGCATTTTAGGTAACAGTTGGCATGTTACTGCCAGTTAGTCCCTTTGTTTGTAAAGGGAGGCTGAAAACAATTCAATACAGGTAAAAATGTTGAACTAGATCCCAAAACCCTGGCAGCCGCAACCCCAAAAAGCCCGTCAGGTATAAGTGGAACCTTTACCCTCCCTTTTCTTGTTGCAGACAATACAAATGGAAGGCAGTTTGATAGGAATAACCCTTATTCAGTTTTGATGATGAAGGGTCCAACTCTGTCTGATCTGCACATTAACCAAGGACAAGGTAGATCGTGGCTGAGAGCACAAACCTTATAGATGTTTTATAAGTGGAAAACCCCCCCAAACATACTAGAAACCATTTAACTTCTTCCATTTTGGTGGTTGTTTTATTTCTTGTTGTTTTGTTACAATCATTATGCTCAAATATAAAAAACTCCTGGCCAAAGCCAAAGTTAGTTTCAAAAGTGATTCCATCTGCATCGCTACATACTAAACATCACGAAATTCAGTTTCTGTAAACAGACTGGTTGCTTTGCCTGACATGCAGAAAAACCCTCCTTTGCAACTTGCGCAGACATACCTCAGTTTGACAGAAAACTAGTTACACCTGAGTGTTTCCACATTTAGTTTTCATTAATTTTAAATCTTTTTTTTTCTCATGGACCCTTAACAATTGGTTCATGGTAAGCTGCACCATTGTGATCCTGTTCAGCTGTACTGGGCATCCTCATGAATCACTGGAAGAGAGAAATAAGAATAAACGGAAAGATGCCACAAGGATAATATATTGGTGACAGAACCGGAAAGCTCCAGGCACCTTTATATTTCCAGAGCTCTGGAACAGATGCAGTGCATTGCAGATTTGGCTATTATTAAGGCACGTGGTGAAAAGAACAGTTTATCATCTCGGGCAATTCATCTCTCCGAGTCAAACATTCTGTGCCAGTAGTAGATGAAGGTGGGCGAGTTGCTGGCCCCTATCAGTATTAGCAGCAGTAGGTACAGCATCATCATGACGGCAAAACGGTGGGTGTAAAACCAGGAAGATTGACGAGAAGGCCTGAAAAGGGAAAAGTGCATGAATTCTGTCAGAGATGCACGAACGCCTTGGCAAAGAGTATCTCAGGTTTTGGTATTTTAAATGGTTAAGCTAATGCAGTAAAACCAGAAAGTTATTCCACAATCCCCATAACTAACCATGCCTGATTCCCCCTCCCTTTTCCCCAGATCTCTGTGCACAATCCTGTCCTTTCTCCCCACGTTCACACCTTTCCCTGTGGTTTGGAGCTGTAACTGCCTGGCCTGTACACACATGTTGATTAGCCGGGGGAATGCTGCCACGTAGGACAGATAAGGGCAGAGTTAAAACTGCCCTGGTTATAGGAGCTGCACTCGGCGGAGTTTCACTCTGAGTTTCCTGCCACAAACAGATTAGTGGAGCTCTCAGAGATATGAAGTCCTTACAGATCTGGGGAAAAAACAAATTTAGCTGAGCCTGGGAGTGTCAAAGAGTGAGACAGAGGCAACGTGACTGTGTAAGCCTTATTTCACAGGAAACAGACTAAAACCAGATTCTGGCAGTGCAGCATATCTTTCTTGCTTGTTTTCTGTTGTTTTTCAAAAATGAGTTAGATGTGCTTATCTGGCTGTCATAGCATGCTCATTACTCTAGACAGCTGAGCTCTTACCTCCTATGCTGTTTCTGTGAATATACTAGCAAGTATTTAACTCGTAAAAGCTGATTATTTGTGACAACAAAGTATTTCTGTGGTACGTCACCCCCTTCACTGTTTTTCACTCTTGCTCTCTTTCTGTCTATTTCTTCTGAATCTGCGTGGGAAGAGAACAGACATGGTCTTTTGGGGAACAGAAAAGTAAAAGAAAAGCACAACTTCAAGTAACTGTAAAAAAAGCAAACAACCAACACCCCCCACACATACAATCACAAGAGTGGGAATGAGATAACCAAAGATCTAGTCTTGGTATTCCCCTGAATCCTTTAGCATCCAAGAATAGACCGAGAAGTTTGCATGAGGCTATACCACTCCTAGTCATCCTCGGTATGGATGGCATTACGGCCCAGACCAGGGTGAAAAGGAGGCGGCTCTCCCACACAGAGCTTGAGGAGCTGCTAATATTAACAGGGAAAGAAAAACAACATCGAAGGACGTTGACTGAGCCCTGCAAGTAGGAAGCAGTCAAAGCAGAAGGACGATCTGAGCAGAGGCTTCCTAGACATCTAACACAGCTCGTTCTCGACAGGTTTGTGATGCTCCTGCTCCACCACCACAGGTTAAATGATCAGGAATTATGGAACAAGATTTTCTCGTATTACTGAAACTAGGAAAAACAAATGATGCCACCAAAATATTTTCTACCCCTTGAATATACTATTTTAAGGGAAGCTTCATAGATAATGAGGCTGTTGTGCATTTGGTGAAGGGTCAATCGAAAAAGCCAGTTTCTGCTGAAGGGTATCCGCACTCCATACACTGCACTGTTTGTATGTGATAAAATACATGCACAAAGCTGAAATACAAGAAGTGCTAAGTAAGAGATGAACTACATGTAATTATTACTGCAACAGGCTCACCTTTCTTTTTCACCTGACACTTTACATCTGGATGGTCAATGATCTCGCAAACAGCTACGCAGCTAAGGACAGAGCCCAACACGCTTTGCTGCCAACCAAGACCATGAGGGCTATAAAGGAGAGCCAGGCTCAGGTCACTGGTGAGGTAGGTACCTTCACCAAACAGGGATGTCTGAAATGGAGCAGAAATACGTCCTAAAATCCCGTAGTGCAAACTAAAAACAGCACACAAGTGTTCTTTACTTTCTGACTGGCAGTTCTGTTTCTGAAGGTAAATTAAGAAAGGCGTTTCTGATCCGTGTTGGGCCTGGTCCACACACTGTTTTTGTCCTGGCACAACTTCCCCGGGGTGGGGCAGCTGCCCTCTCCCATCCCTCAAATTAGCTGCTTGGCACAGCCCTTGGTGTGGACAGATTCATGCTTTCCCAGATTTGGATTTAGTTTGCCAGCGTAAGTATTTTATATCAACATGACTGCGCTGCTGTTAGAAGCATTTCACTGATTTATTGAGACTGCCATCATTCAAAATAATCCAGCCTCCAAAAATAAGGCAAGGCTTTACTTGCACTTAAATCCATGCTTTACTGGAAAAGAGGGAAGTACTTTTCAATTGTGAATTCCTTTCAAATATAACTGTTTTAATAACTTTGAATCTGAGGATTTGCCACACTGGCTAAAATTATTAATCCAGTAAGTCCACTGTACCTGATAAGCCATTACTCATAAAGAACGCGGGGAAAAAACATGGTCCAGGCTGACTGGAAGGTTAAGCATCAAAGCTGCTTTACAGATGGCACAGAAAGCCAGGATTCAAAACTGCCTTTCCGCTGAAATTGGAAGAGGTGCAAATCCTGCGGGATGTCTCCCTTAACCAGGACGTTTAAAGAAGGCTCCATTTGCAAGTAGCACCTGAAACTTAGTTGATTTAAACCTGAGGCCAGGCAGAAAGAGAGAATCTCTGCATTGCCTGGGTCGCTATCCCCCTTCCTCTGTGCACAGGCATTTTCCAGCTGCAGGCTGTCAGACAGGCCAGTATTTCCAGAGGCATTATGCTTCCTTACAAAGCAGCAAAGGACAGCCAGAATTCGTCATGCTGGAGAAAAGGGTTTCACACCGCATCCAGTTTTTACCCTCAGGCTGCACTAGAAAAATCCAACACAACCATCCACAAAGGCCTACACTGAAATGAAAACAGTAGTATAAAATCATCAGCACGTTTCATATCCCTAAAGGAATTTGGGTCTATAGTTTTAAAGTGTCACCAGCTGCAAATGACCAACAGAAGAGGGTGCCAACAGCAGGAACACCAGGAGCCTCACCCTGTTCAAATGGCAGTGCAGGCCATTGTGCAGTATGGAATGGAAGTTCTCGAGGCGGCTCCCATGGAAGGCGTAGATGAGATCCCGCTCTCCCTTGGTCTCGGCAAACTTGGTATTCATTTGATCGCAATACACGATCTCAAAGAGGTAGTCCGGAGCAGGAACCGCAGCCCCAGACATCCCTGTGAGTTCTTGGATCTTCTCGTACTTAAAAACGGGAAGAAATATGAGTGTTGGTGTATAGGTTTAGTTACTCACTGGAAATTTTGCTTACTGTCCCTTAGGCTTTCATATTGCTTGACATATTTTGATTATGCTTTCCGCATTAGAATTCAACA
This sequence comes from Aramus guarauna, assembly GCA_013400195.1. Classification (NCBI taxonomy): domain Eukaryota; kingdom Metazoa; phylum Chordata; class Aves; order Gruiformes; family Aramidae; genus Aramus; species Aramus guarauna. The sequence continues at coordinate 1,187,081 of VXBL01009768.1, forward strand.
CCATCACAATTCAGGAATAAGTGGACAGTAAATATTTTGACAGTTTCGTTCTATCAAAGCTAAATGCCAATTCTTCTCTACAGAAAAAAAAACAAACCTGAACTGTGATTATGAATTAATTGATGATGTAAGGACAGCATCACAATTCTGCCATGCCACTTTGGCTACTAAGATGATATATTCATAAGCTGATCTTGGAAGAGGAAAAAAAGTGAAAACAGAAGTTGTTTTCATCTTACTACTAATCTCCACAACTAGTTTGATCCCTGTTACAGAAGTACCTCAGTGGCTCTCAATCTTTCCATTTTTGGGGCAGAATGCAGAAATACAAAGTTGTTTTTCTCAGTGAAAAGCAGGACCTAGCTCCATGACACCCCAGTTGGACTATCTTGAGCTACAATATGCAGGTACATGCTACATTAATGGGAGTAAGCACCCACAAGCACTGCCCATCATCAACTACTGACAGTGATAACTATTTCTTCCAAGTAGTGTTCCTGAAAATTTTATTTAAAAAAAAAACCCTCTCTATATATAGAAATAAATGCACTCAGGTTAAATTGTCAAGGTCTCACAATAACCAACTAACTTTTGCCAGGAGGAAATACTCTTTGAAGTGCAAAGTTGCCTTAAAAGACAAATTCTAATCAAGACTTTCAGAATTCAAAACTTACCTCGCGTTTCTTAGTACTTTGTATCATGAAGACCTTTGATGATAAAATCCAACTAAACAAATCCCAGGTCCTTTTCTCTGTGTTTGGAACAGACTCTAGTTCTTTCAGGCTTGGTAGAGCATGGGTATCTGCAAGCTAACAAGACAGGCACTTAGTACAACCTCCCTCTTTTCATTATGATTAAACAGAGACCTCTAGTGAAAACAAAACAATATTTCACCCTAATAGGTTGTAAACCAAAAATCAGTTTCTGTTGTGAGAGATAAACATTTGTATCCAGTTTGTGGGAAAGTTTGTCACTTTTCCTAAAACCAAATACCAGACAAGTCATAAGATACTTCTATTTACCAACAATACCTGTCAGGTATCTGTAAGAATAACCAAACAAGCTCCTGAAAGAAAACGAGCCGCCACAATGCAGCATCTGCAGTGGGATAAACACAAGGGGTGTTCAGGCCATGTAAAATACAAACCCTTCAAAATTAATTTTAATTTCACTTTGCTCAAGCTCTTAAAACGCTTTGTATCCCAACACCGGATTTGGAAGTTTTCCAGTGTGGGCTTATAGGTCAGAATCCCAAATGCACTTTAAAACCCGGATTCCTTGACTGGATGAACGATTAATTCTGCTTTATTCATAACGCTGGGCCGCCGCCCTCACCTCAGAGGGGCAACCCCGCCTTCTCCCCCAGAGCAGCCCGGGCCGGGCCCCCCCACCTCACCCGCCCTTCCACAAGCCTGCTCTCCCACCCCAAAGGCAGAACATCCTACCCGGGGCCGGATACACCCCTCCCCCGGGGCGGGACACGGCCCCCGGCCCGGGGGCACCGGCACTCACCAGCCCCTCGAAGTCCTTGGCGTCGCCGCCCGCGTAGCGGCCCGGGAAGGGCCTCAGCGCCGAGTCGCGCTTGTAGCTCTGCAGGGCGGCGGCGAAGAGGCTGCACCGCAGGTCGGCGGCCAGCGGGTCCCTCCCCGCCGCCTCCCTGACGCGGGAGGCCGCCTCGCCGGGGCCGGGGCCGGGNCCGCCGGGCGGCCGCCTCCGCCCACCCCGTGCCGCTCCGGAGCTTCGGTCGGCCCTCCCCGCGCCGCTCCGGGGTTTTGCGTGCCCTGCACGGCCGGGCTGCTGGGGCCGTAAGGGTGGCGGCTGTGGCTGTTTCCTGGGGACGGAGGAGGGAGGCCTGGGGGGAATGGCGCCTTTCCCTCGGGTACACACCGGGACAGGGGTACGGGGGGCGGGAAATGGCGCCTTCTCCTCAGGTAGAGACCGGGAGAGGGGTACGGGGCGGGGGAGAAATGGCACCTTCCCCTCAGGTAGAGACCGGGAGAGGGTTACAGGGCAAAATGGTGCCCTCAGCAGGAGATCGGGACAGGTCCGTGGCCCGTGGGACAGGGGGAACATGGAAGGGGAGCCCCACTCTCCGTGCCCACAATGCCTTCACAACCCCGAGGCAGGGGATGGCGGCTGGCAGGGATGGCGGCAGCGGGCTGGGACGCCGCTTGCACCCTGGCCCCGTCAGAAGGGTTGNGCTGCCCCGCAGGCCGGCGGCCAGCGGGTCCCTCCCCGCCGCCTCCCTGACGCGGGAGGCCGCCTCGCCGGGGCCGGGGCCGGGCGGTGGCATGCCCGGCGGGGGCTGTCGAGCGGTGACCGCTCTGAAGAAGCGAGAGCTCCCCGCCCGGGCGGCGTCGCCCCTTCCGCCTCACCGCCGGGGCCGCGGCCTGGCCCCGCCNCCTCAGGTAGAGACCGGGAGAGGGGTACGGGGCGGGGGAGAAATGGCACCTTCCCCTCAGGTAGAGACCGGGAGAGGGTTACAGGGCAAAATGGTGCCCTCAGCAGGAGATCGGGACAGGTCCGTGGCCCGTGGGACAGGGGGAACATGGAAGGGGAGCCCCACTCTCCGTCCCCACAATGCCTTCACAACCCCGAGGCAGGGGATGGCGGCTGGCAGGGATGGCGGCAGCGGGCTGGGACGCCGCTTGCACCCTGGCCCCGTCAGAAGGGTTGTGCCCCATCCCCTGCATGGTGTCCGGGGTCCCAGGCCCTCGTCCCCGGCTGCTGGGCCTTGGCAGATGCAAACTCCCAGCTCGAGCATTGCGTTCATGCGAAACAGCAGCGCTGGTTAGCCAGAGTGGCTAATTCATGGAGACGGGGTTAGCCCTCTCATCCAGGAAGACTGCTTTTCACGTAAAATTTGGTGTTCTGTAGCTCTGATTTTAATGGGCTGTTATGTGATAATCAGTCAGAAGCACATAGATGCCATTAGTCCTTAGCAGTTACCTTTATCATCTCAGCTTGTAGGCTTGAAGCATGAATCCAGGTTTGAGTCACCTTCCGCAGGCTGGTGATGCAGAACTGAAGGAAAGGAATTTACTTTTTAATTGAACCTCTTACCAGTGGTTTCACCAGGTTGCATTCATTACATTGCCTGAGATTGGGGCTCGATCTTCCTCCCTGAAATACTGGCACAGCGCTCTGAAACATCTCTCCAGTTCCAAGATGGATTAGAAGTCACCGTCAATGAGGTGGAGGTCTCCTCAACCCTGACTGTTGGTCTCCTGAGTGCAAGTTATTTAGGCAGACCAAGTTTGGAAATGTATAGCCGTACTAGATATCTTCTAACATCTTTCTCAGTTTCTTCATTCGGGAGGGATATTGCACGTATCTACGGAGTAGCTGATAGAGGCGCCGCACGCGTAGACTATTGGAGATGCTTGGAAAAATGTTAAGGTCGCTTGTGGATACCTGTTACTGAGCTGTCATCCTGCAGCTGGGTCTCCAAAGACGGTCTTGTTCCTTTTCTGAGCTATAATTTGCAGCCTTGCTCATAATGAACTGGAACACCAGCTATATTAAATACCATCTAAGAGCAAACTGATACCAAAGCAAACAAAATGTGAACTTCATTCCTAAGTGCAGAGTTCATATTCTTACTCATCCACTTGAATGGCTTGGGAGTATAAGGAGCTTTTGTAATTCTGGATAGAACTGAATAGATCATGGGCTGTGCACAGTTACATTAAATTGAAAATGATTTCACAATGACGTATATAAATTGAATTGAGCTGTAGGTTTGTTTACTTGCTTTTTACCGTTTCATCAAAAACGTATCTTTCAATAACAGCTGCATGAGCAAGCCTGCAATATGAAGCCATCAATTCTAGGACAGCACAAATGCTTACTTGAGTCTGTCATATTTAGTGGTGACACGTAGACAAAATGATTTTAAAGATACCTTTGGTTTAGGTTACCCAATTTACTAGATATCTGTACATGTTTTTATCTTTAAAACATTATCCAGCCTGTGAGGTCCTTGCTATTTTTTCCTTCTTGACATACAGGTAACGGATTATTTTGTGCAGGTTTTGGGTGAAACCTTGAAATCTAGTTTCTGTCTGCTCTTTGTGGAACTTCTTGCATGACAGAGGTTTTTCTGAGTGGCACAACCAGCACATTTCCAATTCCCCACTGTATTTTGTGCTGTTGGCTTTCTTAGACGGGGTAGCAGCCACGCTGCACTTGGTCCAGAGGGTCTCCCACACACCAGCAGCATGGGTAGGTGATTTTTAAGAGGTTTAGCACCACACAAAGCTTTTTCTCGGGAGCTATGTAAATGACCCAGACTTGAAATGCAGCCAGAGAGATTCTTTTCCATATTTCTATATCCTTGAGAGGATGTATTTTACTTTATCTGATGTGGTGCCTTATTCTGCTGTAAATATCTGGTATCTCTGACAGGCTGTTAGCGACATCATTCAGTGATTCAGCTCAGGACATGTTTATTATCTTGCATTATATTAAATTGTTCTGTGTGATCCCTTTGAAAATCAGTCGTTGGCTGTCTAATTGGCTGATTTCATTCACTAATAAATCATTAGATGTAATAATTTTCGGCGCCTGTTAAAGAACAATATTAGAAAATGGTAGAGATGTGTCTTTCAATGCCTTTGGGTGGAATTTTACATTGCTATTTTGAAGTCTTGGTGTAATTCCAGTGCCCTTGTTTAAAATACCACTTGTTGTGGTAGAGAGGAGAGGAAGAGTACCTCTGATATCCCTGGGATGGGCAGAGATACTTCACCGAGCAAAAAGTGTGTGAGGGCCTTTTGTGGACTTGTCCTGGCATGAAGAAATGAACCCAAACTAGATGTAAAACATCACTGGCATCCTAATAGTTAATGAAGATTCTGAGAGCATTGATCCAAAGCTGACGCCTACCTCTGGGATTTCAAATGGATGGCGCTTCCATTACGGCAAGCTCAGCCGAGTTAGGCAATGACGGATATTAATGAGATAACAAGTTTGCTGTATCGATGCGGGCCGAGAGTGCTGTCTGATCAAACTCATCTAACACCGGCCTAAAACCCTGTTTTACAAAGTGGCCGCTAAGCCAGAGATAAATACTGAAAGCTCTTGGTGCCGGTTTTAAGGGAGGCACACCTTTGTGTGCTGGTGATGCTGAACATCAACCTGCTGTAGGCTCGGGCGTTCAAACTGTGTGAGGATAAGGCAGGATAAAGTCATCATTTGGAGGGGAAGCACAACTCCCTCCGGTGTCAGCTACGGCAGATAAGGTCTTCCAGCCTGTGCCTCGCGGAAGCCCCAAACCCAGATCACTTCTAACCCCTCTCCCGACAGCCCGAACAGGCACCGTGCTGGCACGGCTTTGAGTCAGAAGAAATACATCACAGCTGCTGTTTTAGCTTGTGCGTCTCTGCTTTTTAATTAAGTGCTGCAAGTATGTGCCGTGGGCTGGTGGCTGAGATTCAAAAGCGTCTTTCCAGTCCTCTTCAAAACAACCCGATCGGCAGCCTTTGAACAGTACGACGTGCACCCCAGCATCTCCTGACGGCTGCATCCCGTGCTGCCCAGCTCGCTTGCACACTTGTGCACCCCTGCTTGGAGAGCTTCTACTCTTCAATACCTACAGGCAGGCAAGACTGGCCCGGGGCGCTTGCAAAAAGCTCTTTTTTTTTTTT
>VXBL01009768.1:1201286-1218992 GCA_013400195.1 Aramus guarauna
AGTGTGAAAGGCAGGAATTGCTGCAAATCACTATTCAGCTGCTCTTCATCACGCCAAGCTCTGGCTTCCATCTACCCGACAGCCCCGCTAAAAGGATAATAATGCTTTAAAAATTAGAGTCAGCCGAACAACTACTTCATAAATTCATGGCCTTGCCCTGATCCTTTCCAGAAGTTTTTCTTTCAGATTGAATCCTTGTCAGACCTTGGATTCCTTCCCTTTGGAAATGCTGCTGCTTTCGTACTTTCCGAGCGCTCGCTGGGTCACCCAGCTATGCAAAAGGGGTTACCAATTATCTGTCATTAGCTCAACGTAAACAAGCCTTGTTCCAGGATAATCTGGTGATCTCTCCTTCAGAGAACATAGGATAATCTCTCCGTGATATTGTCTCATTGTGGGATTTTTGTCCTTGATAGATAAACCGGTCCTGAAATCCTATTAAGAGCTATTCTGCCTCCCCTGAAAAGAGACAAACTCGCAGATGAAACAAACTCCTGGAAAACTCAGAAGAGACCCTTAGCTTTGTCTACCTGATGGGAAACAGCTCTGTTTTGCCGCAGCCATTTCCATCTGTACCACTTCTGAAAGCAATTGAAGATCTAACACAGCCCCCCGGCTTTTCTATGGGACCGAGAGTCCTTCTCAGTTCATCAAATCCGCCTTGAGCTACCAGCAGGAAACCATGGCAAATATACTGGGAGCTTGCTTGAGCTGTGGTGGGATGGCAGCACTCAGTGGAAAGGCTGGTTGAGTGGGTGATGTAGCACCCTTTTAATCAAAGGTAGGTCCTGTCCATCTCAAGGGATGGATTGCCCCATTGGGTTTTCCACATACCCCGAAGGTGTGGAGTGCTAGAGGAGCTGGGCAGGAGAGCTCCCACCATTGCTAGCCAGAGGTGAGCTTCAGCTTTATCGTTCTGCTTCATCATTTGGGGAATCTCAGCAGGAATAGTACCTGGCTGGCAGCTTCCAGGATTTTCAGCCTGGTCCCCTAAAGAAGACCTCTTAGTCTATGTGTCCTCCTCCCAAAATAACTCTGACCCTGGTGTCTGACTTCATCGGTGTGAAGAGAAAGAGACACAGACCTCTTTAAAGCTTTCAAGTGTCATCAAATAGAGATGTCCATCCTTGGAGACGTGTAATGGCTCTGCAAACATTAAAGCCACTGTAAGACCTGATGTTTCAAGCCCTTTAAACCACCCTGGGAAGTTCTGCTTTAGCAAAGGGGCTGCAGAGGGAATATTTGCTGCTTATTATGGCTGAGAAAATGTGAAAACCAGCAACCTGGCCAATGCTCAGCCCTCCACAGCTCATGACGTGGGTAGCTCAGCCCATGGCCCCTCTCCTCTGTTTCCCTCCCAGCTCCATGCCCCCAGGCCATCCATCCCAACCACGTGCCCCAGCACCATCCACCCAAACAGGAGCAGTGAAATCCTTGCCCTTGCCTTGTTGGGTACAGAGCAAACAAGGGACCCAGGGGTGCCATGGCAAACCCCACAAAAGCCATCTCAGTGGCCAAACTGGAAGGTGAACCTTGGTGGGAGTCGAGCTGGTGCTCCGACTCCTCTCAGAGGAGCCTGATGCAAAGTACATTTAGCCGGGGCCATGCAGAGATGCTGAGCGTGGCCAGGACAAGGCTGCTTGGTGCCCATCGCACACCTGGGTGCAGCGTCGTCGGCCACTGAAAAGTGGGGGTGCAAACGCTGTCATCTTGGCTTGACTTCTTGGCTTGCGAGGAGAAAAGGATGGCTGCACGGACGGGTGCTTGGTGGCCTTCTTGCTCTTGACGTGGTAACACGTTGCCTTTTCTTTCTCATAGAAAAATGTGGTAACAGCGCGGCTGATTTCCCACGGCTAAATGAAATCAATAACAAACATCCCTAACTCAGACAAATACCACCTCTCTCTTTAAAGATACCCAGGTCTTCCTGTGCCTGGGATTAAAGAGGAGCCTTGCAGAGAGGAAGCTTAATAATACACGGTGGAGGTCGGGCTCCAGGGAGCCAGAGGAGGTTATTAGGATCCACGTTTCCTTGAAGCGCAGTTTTGTACCCTGCTTAAGTCAGGAGTTTATTATTAATAACAATATTTTGCATTACTGCAGCTCCTCAGACATGAAAGCCTTGGAGCCCTTTGCACGGTGGCGGTCTGGGTTTTAACCCAGGTTTCTCCTGTGATTTGCTCTTTAATCGTGGGGGGGGGCTCGTTTTAACCTTTTGGTGCTTCTTCTTAGAGGCAAAACAAATAAATAGAGAATTTATTTTTGAGCACCGAATCTGAAAATGGCTACGTGTTGGCTGGTTTCCTGTAGCAGGTTCATGCCTTTTGGTCGACATGTAGGTTTTTAAGATGCAAAGAAGTATTGTCTTAGCAGCAGCCTCCCGGACACCTCTGCAATAAATCCAAACTCTATCTTTTTTAGCAACCCCTGCTTGCTCTTCAACTTTAAGGTCTTTATGTCGTTAAGGAAGTTATGACAATAAAAGAAAAACAAATCCTCGTGAGGGGAGCTTGAAAATGTTTTTTAAAAGGAAGGAAGATTTGACAAAAAAAATATTGAGTGAGGTGTAAAAATGAAATCTTTTATTTTAGAAATCTGACAACTCCAGCAAAGTCAAACTGCTTCTCAAGGGGTGTTGACGGGAAGAGGGAGCCTCCCCAAGTCTGGGATTCATAAAAAAAAGGAAAGAAACTCGTTTACGTTGTCTCAGATTTTTGGGGGTGTTATTTACTCAGAGCCGTTCAGCCGTGAAGGACTCCGGTCCCTGCTGTGCACCTCTGGGGTTTGTTGCGCGTGGGCATCGGCGTCTCCCTGTAGCTGTTTTGATGTCTGAAGATAGTGACGGTGATTTAAACCTCTTGGGTCCTTTTCCTTCTCGGCATTTTGCTTTTGGCATCCTCCGGGTGTTGGGGGCAGGTTGGTGCACAGCTCCTGCTCTTCGAGATGTACGAGAAGCGATCTTCGGGCTTCTCCAGTGTTGGGGGGAAAAGCATGAATACTTTTGGGGTGAAAGTACGCATATATGAGATATACAAATATATCGTTTCCCTTGGTACAAACAATAAATTTAACCCCTGTAGATTAATTTTGGTGGAGCTGCAGCAGGGTCCGGGTCTGGCACGTCTGCCGCCAGCAGAACCACGAGCAGCTGGGAGAAGGGTCTCTCCTCCTCGCTGGGTCTGTAACGTGTCTCCTGTGCCGCATCCTGGCCCGAGGACTGGCAAGCGTGCGTCCGATCTTCAAAAATAAATCCATCGCAGGGGCAGGGAGTGGATGAAGCCACTGCAAATATAAAGGTCAAATGATAAAGGCCATGTTAAAATATGCTCATAGGAAACGACAGCTTGTAAGTGCTCTGTTATCTAATTACTTATGTCAGGCAGATACATCTGGACGGCAATTATTTTTAACCTAAATCACGCAAATAACTACTGTAGGAGCTTTGCTGGTTCTCCATATTTCTTTTAGTTATCGTTTTGGGGACAAAACAGAGCTTTGCAGGACAAATGGCTGTTGGTTTCACTTTCTCTGATGAAGATACTGCTTGCTTTATCTTTTTTTCCCCCCTCTCTCAGAAACGTAAACCCCGTGTGTCGTAGCGCACGGGCATCCCGCAGCGCCGAGCCGTGTTTGCGTTGCCGGCGGAGGGGCACTGGGGTTTATTTTCCTGCTGACGCCGCTGGAAATGGGCAAAGGAGACCCCCGTGGCCGAAGACAGAAATTCCTCCCGTAGTTCAAGGGCAACCCCTGGGTCGTGCTGAGTCGGCGAGATGAACGTTCGCACCGGGAGCTGGAGAGTGAGAGTTGGTCCTTACCCTGCCGCAGGCTGGTTGTGTGACCTTGGGTTGGGCGCGGGATCGAGCGAGGGACTGCGCCCCGGAGAGGAACCGCGCGGGAGCACGTGGGGCACACGAACACACGAGAACGGTGGTACTGGGTCGGCTCACAGTCTCTGACTCCACCTCTGCACCCAAAGCGACGCCGTGAGATGATCCTGAGCACAGAGCAAGAGCGTGGGATGGGAACCGCGTTGCCCCTTTGCAGGCGGCTGTCACAGCCTTTTGCTCCAGCCTGGCACACAAAATCCAGGTCCTCTTGGTCCAGCGTCAGCTTCCAGCCCCCGCGTGATCTAAAATCTTCCCTCATGCTGCTGGAGAAGCTTTCTAGCCAAAAATATTTCTCTGTGCCTTATGAGCTTGGGACCGTGTATCGCCTTACAGAGCGCTTCAGTCTTGGCTCTTTGACCCGTGCCTGGGGGAGCTGCCCCCATTTTCTCAAGGTCTTTTGAATATCAGCGGAGACGTTCATCATCCTGGGGCCTGAAGGAAGGTATTGATCACGGATGATGAATTGGCACATGTGTCGTGCAGGAGGAACGATCAGTTAATGGATGAAAGATGTGAGAGCTCGCGCTTTCATCCCGGGTCACCGTTTGTTCCTCCTCCCTGACGCAAGGCTTTTCTGGCCGGCGGTGCGGGACATGCAGAGGAGAGCGAGAGACGGGCTGCAGGATGGGACCCAGCAGGTGCTGGTGGCACCTTCTCCTGGGGACACAGTCTGGGTCCTCCCCGGTGGCACCACCGCAGTTGGCAATTGGATTTTGGGGAGAGGGAAGGTGAAATGAAATGCTGCTTTGGTCCATGGCGGTGAAACCCTGAGGACCTGGTACAGCGGATAGCACAAGAGGTCATGTTCCCCTTCAGGAAATAAAGTCTTTCTCCAGTTTTCCACCAGTGCCGTGGAGCTTAAAGGGCCCTTTCGTCTGCAACGCAGCCCCTGCAGCTCGGCCAAACCCAGCTGAGCAGGGCAACGAACGTCGCTCCCGCAGTGCCCGTCCAGACGGGATAAATCCATGGGACGTTTCTTCTGCACGCAGCATTAGTGTCATTGCACCAACTGAAATTGCTAACGAGCAGCTTTGGTGACGAGCTACTGGTTTAAATTGAATTTTCTCTCTCTCTCCTTCTCTCCAAAGATCTTTTACTGTAAAGAAGCGTAATTAATTTCACCTCCAAGGCTAAAATGTCACCTTCTTTTAGCTTCCCAACTTGGCCTGACGCATCCCTGAGCAGTGGGTTTGCAGCAACGCTGCAGCCACGTGGCGTGGAGAGGTGCCACGTTGCATGGCCCAGAGGGACCACGAGGGACACGGGTGGGTGCTTGAAGCACCAGCGCTAAAAAAATATCCATACCGGGATTGCTTTGGAGCTCCATAGCTTTGGAGACAAAGCGAGGAAGGAGGAGATGCCACGTGCCTCTGGGTTGTGCCGCTCTCCCAGCCTGCAGAAATTACTGCAAATAGTGATTTATTCAATCTTTGTAAACCAGCGCAGCATCGCGCGTCCCCACTGAGAGCTCTTCTGCACGAGATGGTATTGCAAAGGGCTGCTTCTGATTGATTTTTTTTTTTCACCCCCCCTGATTTTTTCCCCCTATATGAATGTTTCGGAAGAAAAGCACATTATTCCAAATGCGATTAAGTCATTTGGAAGAGGATTATGGTGTTTTGGAATAACACCGTCTTATTCCAGAATGAGATCAGTCACACAGGGAGTTAATCGGAAACAGCTATTTTGCCTCCCCCGCCATGACGAACGGTCGGACTACCGGAGTCTCTCCCACCACCCACTGGTGACTTCTTCCACCCGTGGGGTCTAAGGCCAGCCAGTGCATTATGGCTCAATAATTTAATTACTCCTGGGCTTGACGCTGGGCTTTCTGTAGGAGCAAAGACCTCAAAGTCCTCTGCAAAAATTGCAACCAATAGACATTTCATGGACTGAAAATCGAGATGATTCCTAAAGGCCCGTTGCCTTCAAGAGACGTTTGCTTCCCTCAGAGCCTCTCTATTTATTTCGGTAAGGGCTGGATCAAACCATTCCGGAGCATCGCTCTTCCCATCAGCCGTGGGGCCGCGCTACCCCACTGGTGAGCTGCATCCCTCGGCCACGCTCACGAAGGGCATCAGCATCGCCCGTAACGCTGCATCCTCCGCCGCTACAGCCGTCGCACTTCATGATGCAACAACCCAGAAACTATGGGCTTCCATATGCCACAAATTATGTTTTTTTCATCCTCTGATATGTATTTATTATTGAAAATTAAAGGGTTTCCTAAATTTTTATTTCTGAGCTGAGCCAAACACAGCTTAGGCAGTAAGCAATGCATATTTATTTCCAGCTCAAGAAGGAAAAATATAACTTCTTTCCTTGTGTTTCTATAATTTCTTTTCTGTGCATATGCAAATTGCTGGTTTATTTGTGCAAGATTTATGCAACTAAATGATGGGGAATTATAGAGGCAATTCAGCTCTTAGAAAGGAGAGAGACAATTGCTGCAATTTGCTTGTGCCATGCGCTAATTCCTTCAGAAAATGCTTTTGCTCATTTATTTGCACCAAGCACCAATTTCTGCACCCCTAAGCAAGCTTGGGAAATTTTCTCCAGGGTCAATATACTGCAAATGGTATATATTTATTTCTGCCTGTGCCATCACGTCCCCATAATACTTTATAGCAATTAGTAACAATAATGAAATATAGCTGTGATTTCTCAGCGCTGGAGAAACGCAGCCAGCGCTTGTGAATCAAGCACATTTTCTGGTCAAATTGGCCATTTAAGCACGCTGCTCAGGAAGCTTTAAATCCGCCTCGATGGATCACTACGAGCTAGGCTCCATGGGGGGAAAAAAACACTGTTGGAAGCAGATTCCCCCCCCCCCCCGATTTTTTCCCTGCCAAAACTGAACCTGCTCTGCAACGTGATGCTCGCAGGGTTGGGGGAACCTCTCACCCCAGCGTGAGCTGATGCATCGTGCATGCTCTCAAGCATCATCCTTGCCGACGCGGCGAGACGTTGCCTTGCAAAGCTAGTGGCACCAAGAACTGGGGCGTTTCCCAGGTTTTCCTCCACGTACCTCCTGGGTGAGTCCAAGCAGGGAAATCCCACAGGGCAGGGGTCATAGAATTGTTTAGGTTGGAAAAGACTTTTAAGATCATCAAGTTCAGCCGTTAACCCAGCATTGCCAAGCCCACCACTAACCCATGTCCCCAAGCACCACATCTACACGTCTTTTAAATCCCTCCAGGGATGGTGACTCAACCACTTCCCTGGGCAGCCTGTTCCAGTGCTTGACAACCCTTTTGGTGAAGAAGTCTTTCCTAATATCCAATCTAAACCTCCCCTGGCACTACTCGAGGCCATTTCCTCTTGTCCTATCACTTGTTTCTTGGGAGAAGAGACCAACACCCACCTGGCTACAACCTCCTTTCAGGTAGTTGTAGAGACCGATAAGGTCTCCCCTCAGCCTCCTCTTCTCCAGGCTAAACACCCCCAGTTCCCTCAGCCACTCCTCATCACACTTGTGCTCCAGAGCCTTCACCACTTTGTGGCCCTTCTCTGGACACACTCCAGCACCTCAATGTCCTTCTTGTAGTGAGTGTCCCAAAACTGAACCAAGTACTCGAGGTGCGGCCTCACCAGTGCTGAGTACAGGGGGATGATCACTGCCCTGGTCCTGCTGGCCACACCATTCCTGATACAAGCCAGGATGCTTGGTGGCCTCTTGGCCACTCGGGCACACTGCCGGCTCATATTCAGCCGGTTGTTGACCAACACCCCCAGGTCCTGTTCCACCAGGCAGCTTTCCCCAAGCCTGTAGCGTTGCCTGGGCTTGTTGTAACCCTAATGCCTCAGATCCGATGCCCGGATGCAGGATGGAGACAGGACCCAGGGACTGAGGTCCAGAGCCCCAGGAACTAACCTGGAGGTCCTGCAAAAGGACTTGTTGTAGTTAAATGTCACAAGACAGCTGGTGCCCAGCACTTAGGAGAAAGGGAAGTGATTTAGGTTTGGCCATTATCAGAAAAACATGTGTGGAGGACGGGGCAATGAGAAGAGCAGCCGGTTTCTATTAGGATAAGAGTAGGTCAGGTGTAGTTAAAACTGGGTAAATGGAGCAGGAAATGTGGCTGTATATTACTCACCCAAGATATATTGCACACATTAGCTTTGTTTGATCGGGTTATTCGGAGGTTCGGCGCTCCGAGTGGTGTTTTAGGGTGGCCAAATCCAGGCTTTGTACTCTATTAAAATAAATATATTGCTAGTGTTTAATAAAGTCGCTGAGTTTAAATGTAACCGAAAGTCTGCGAGCGGTCTTCTCTGGAAGTCTGGGGTCTTAATGAATCCATGCCTGCAGTGGGCTTTTGAAGGTGGAAGGTGTGATATTAATATTGTTTATGTAGCAAAATAATTTATGAATATTCATTTAACGATGTTCCCGGCTTCCAAAGTGTTTCTGCTCTTGGGAATTTTAATGGCTTTTCTATCCTGGCGGAGAGCTGCCCCGTGCAAGGGCTGGAGGCTTTGCTGCAAGCGCTCGTGGGCTGCAGAAGTGTGGCCAGGCTGGTCTGAAATTTGGGGATGAAAACTGCACCGGTTTTGTGGAAGGCTTAAGAAAATGTGGGGTTTTTTTCTATTAAAAAGCCACAGGCAGCGTGGATGGCATTATTGGCACTGGGCAAGCAAAAAATGCGTTGGGCAATGTTTTTGGTGCTTGGAGTGTTAAAAGTGAGTTTTAATGGAGAAGTGTGTGTCCTGTCAAAAGCAGCGAAGGAGCCGCTAAGGCGGACGGTCATTGTACACTAAAATTAACTTGCATTAGGTGATCTTCTAAAAAACAATACCTTTGTATCTCGGCTATATCCTATGCACCGGCTTTATCTGCATTTACCTTTGATGCGTTTTGACCTGCCCCTTGGTGCACGGACAAGCTCTTTATCGTGTCCCTGTGGCTCCTTCCTAACCCCTGGGATAAATACGTCCTGCTAAACACATGCTCATGGCATGGCGGTGTCCTTCCTTCCTTCCTTTCGGTGACTCAGGACTCGGTCCGGGGCCATCTGAGAGACTCGGATCCCGCCGATTCCCTACCGGAGACCTCCCGAGCCCTGGTCTCTGTTACAGCTGAAGATGTTGCTGCATGTGCAAACAGAAAACCAAACCGAGTGTCCCGGTTGTGGGGAGACTTTCCCGGCTCCCCGTTCCCCGTGCAGCCCTGGGGCGATGGACGGTGCATCACCCGCAGCCGCCAGCCCATCTGCAGGCAGTAAATCCCACGGCAGCGCTCGGGGCTGGCCGCGGCTTCGGTCCCTCTTTACCTCTGACAAAGCTTTATTGTTTCGGCGTGACCTGATTTAGGACCCCCTTGAGTTACAGCCGTATATCTGTCCTTGCCAAATTCTGGAGGGCAGCCGGGACGCCGGCAGGGTCAGCAAAAGGGTACGGAACGGCCGGACGGCAATTATCCCCCGGGCTGGGAAAAGCCAGGGCCAAGGCTGTGCCGTGACCTGGAGTCTTTTAAAAAAAAAAATCTTTGAAGGGTCCCAGGCTAGCAAAGGGCAGGGTTGCTCTGCATCGGCGTGTCCTCCGCATCCTCCCCCGGGGAATCCTCTGCAAAAAAATATTCCCTGCTTAATCGTTAGTTTATGTGGACGTCACGTAGCAAACACATAATGTCCCTGTGCCGGACACCCCTGGGCTGGTGGGGAAGGTCCTTTGACTCTTAGATGGGCACTTTCTGGTGAAATCCTGCGGGAATGAAGTGCCGTGCTTCAAATCCGTGGGTTCATTAGTTTTCCGTTTCCCAGCTCCGGACACCGTCTGCCCGGCAGAGCCCCTAAATGGGGTTAAACCCGAAAGAACCGGCAAACCATGAACGTGCGAACCGCTGGGCTTGTGTTAAACGGGAGATGAGGAGCAGAGCCCGGGTGGTAACAACCAAAATAAACCAAGGTGATTTGTGTCCTCAGCTCAGGAGGGGACAGCCGGGGAGGTGTCACTGTCCCCTGCCCCATGGGCAGGCAGCCACTCCGAAGGGAAACCTCCGCGTGCCTCCTCCCGGTGCTTGGCAGCGCTGTATTTAATCTCCCAGAAAAAAGCAGCCCAATTCCCTCTCCCGGCCACAGGCAAACTCCGTTCCCAGGAGCAAACGGCAGCGCCCGGCCAGCCCCTTCCCGCAGCTCCGGCAGGATGAAGGCTGCTGGCTCCCATCAATCCGCTAAAATAAAAAAAAAAACAACCGTGGGCAGAAGGTGCTAGTTTTGGGGGGGAGGATACTGTCGCCCCGGGGAGATGCCAGTGTGTCCTGTATTGCATTAATGAAACACTTTCTTTCCGGTTAGGACTTGAAGGATGCTCATTGAAAATCAGGCTGCCATGGAAACCAAAGGTGTTTAGTCTTTTGGGAATGCTGTTGGACGGAGGCAGGGAGAGGTGCGGGAGGGGGGGAGGAACGGGCTCTGCAGATGAGGCATTTTAGCAAAACCCTTGATTCGCCATCGGTCGGTACCTGTCTGTTGCTTGCGGCCACTAATTGTGGGAGAGAAGGGTTCGGCTCTTTGCCGGATGCTTTTCCTGGCCCCGGGGGCCTCCTCGCCCTCGGCGTGTCCCTGCGGGGATGTGGCACGTGGACCCTCGTCCCGCAGAGCTTCTGCCGTAGCGGCGGCGTAGGGTCGGGCGGGGATCAGCAGCCACGGAGCCTCGAGCATCCTTCTTGCTTTTGGCACCGGGTCCCTGATGGGAGGCAGCAAGTTGGGGGATCTCAGGCTGCTCAGAGCCCCCCCGGTCCCGGCAGCACGGGTACCAGCACCCTGGTCCCCTGCACCCCCTCCCTGCTCCTCAAGGATGAAGCCCGGGGAGGTGCAAGCATGGAGAAATAACGGAATCGTTGCACCTCTCCTCCCCACTCTGTCAGGTACCCTTCATTTTAATTAACGCAGCACATCTGCGCTGCGACAGTGGTATTAACGAAGGTTTGGAGGTTGTTGAGAAACGCTGTCGTCTTCCTACACCTTGTCACTTCTAACGCTGCCCCTGAACTAAACTCCTGCTTCTTCCCCTGCTCCTTCCCCCCTCCATCCTCTCTCCAGCCCGTGGGAGCCCGTGACCGTGGGCAGGAGCTGGGGGCTGAGCCCGCTCCCCCTCGGCCCCAGGCAGCCCCTCGCCATGAGAAGTACCTACCAACGCGTGGTTTATAATTAATAATAATTAAATGCCTTGCGCTAGGAGGAAGGACCGGAGCATGTCCCTGTTGCACGCACGGTGCAGCTCTTTGTGGTGCAACAGCTGGCTGCGAGTACGGATGCTGTTGGAGGTCATCGTTAAGTCTAATTAATTGCAAAGATACCCAGCGCTTTCTGTTGGGCGCCTTTTTATTAGGGGCTGCCGTGTTGGTCCGTCGCAGCGTGGGCAAAGTCAGGGAGCTGTGCGCCGGCTCAGCCTGGGCTCGCAGGCAAAAAATGCAAAGGGATAGATAAGAGCAAAGCAGCCACCCTCCCTCCCATCAAACCTTCCTGAAATCGGCACGTTTCGGCAGAAAACCTCGGTGTTTCTCAGGGTGCGATGGAAAACCCTCAGCGATGGGGGCTGAGGCCGTGGGGGGGGGGGTTTCAGCATCCCCCACCCGTAGATCAACTAACCCGTGATTTGCATTTCTCTCCCGCAGCAGTTCCTGCCTTTTACCTCCATATCCAGCTCCCTAATTACAGTGACTGCAGGGATCAATTAGCAGCCGCCTAAAGCCATTAGCAGCCCAGGCCCGGATAGTCCGTAGCAGCCCCGCAGCTCCTGGCCGGCAGCCCCGTGCACGGCGAAACAGCGTCAGGAGGGACCCGTCCTCCTGGTACCTGCGGTGGGCAGCCCCTTCAATTATTTTAAATTTAAATTGTAATCTCGTTTTCCTCATTGCACGTCAGTTTTTTAAAAAAAAAAAAAATAATAAAATCTAGTGATGTCCTTAGCAGGGAGGCCGGGCATCCCCAGGGGCTGGGGTCGAAGGCTGGGGGGTGGATTCTCTGAGGGCTGATAAAATCAGTCTCCGCACACTAAGATGTGCGAAGCCGGGCAGGACGGATTTGTGCTGGGATTGTACAAACCTGCGTCTTCCTTTCTTTCAATTTGCACTTTGTCAGGCTGCGACTATTTCACTTCTCTGGGATTTCGATGCTGCCTCTTGGGATTGGCCTAAAAGTGACAATTCTGGTTCGTGGTGGGGTTTATGGTGAGGAATTTGTCCTTGTTCAGTGCTGGAAGAAACCCAAAGCCCCTGAGGGTCTGGGACTGTCTTAAAACATCCATTTTGCGGAGGGAAAAACAAAAAAAACACAAAAAAACCCTTTAAAAAACCTTTCCTGGGGTCTCATCCAGGGGGATGAGGGACCTGGGGTGGGAAAGCAGAGGAGGAATGTGAACGAGCACATATTAAAATCCACAAAAGAAGACAAATATTTCCTCCGTGCCTCAGTTTCTCGGTTGGAAACGTAAGGACGGCCTCTGCCTGCCCACGTAGCCCGCGGTGCTGGGAGTCACGCAGGTCCAGAGCTTGGTGGTGCAGGTTAAATGGTTTATCAACGACGGGACAACTGGGAGCCGGCCAGCTCTGGTGGGGTGGCTCAGGCTAAAGGATGGAGATGAAGCTCCAGGCTCTGCGTAAAGTCATCCAGATGGCTTGGTGAGCGCGAGCACCTCAGGTACAAGGTTTCCTTTCCCAATATAAGCATTGCCGTTCACTTTTGGTCTTATACCAAAAGAGGACAGCGAATAACATCCAAAATATTCCCCAAATAGGTCATTTCTTTCACGGTTTCCCCAAAAAGCACAGGTTATAAAAGTCCTGGGAGCAGCTCAAGACTGTTAACCAAACCTTGTAATACCCAACATCTCCCATGCAGGGACTTTTTTTTCCTCTTTTTCCTTCCTCTGATGAAAGGATTTACTGGGTTTACCAGTGGCACATCCCCATGCCCAGGATGTCCTCGGTGGCCCGGCCATCCCCCTCTGAGAAGCTGGAAGGAGGGGGGACGAGGACACCCAAATCATAAATCACGCACGTAAAGAGTCACCCAGGGGACTCTCTAACCCAGCGTGTGTCACCTGTAAATATTTCTAATCTAAAGGATTATTTTCTCTTGGGGAAGTGGATCGCTCTGTGCGTGACTTACCTCATTTCTACATCGACGTACACGGGGTGCTGTAGGCACGTGTGCCCTCGTATCCGCTCGTGGTTAGTCGATAATGCAAAAACATATGGGCTGTCGTGGGCTTTTCCACGTATTCCAGTTACATAGCATACGGAAATAACTCGAGGGTTAAAAAAAAAATAAAAAAAAAAAAAATCTTGAGGATGCTATTGTTCGTGCTGGATAAAATCCTGTGAACAAAGCAATTGGCATCATTTCACTTGCAAATTGAGCAGCGAAGCAAAATACCATTTATGAAACTGTAATTTATTCTTGGAAAATCAAGCACTTACAATGTCGGCTTGTCGTAGGTTAAGTTACAGAAAAGGGAAAAAAATAGATTAATGATGAACGTGACAACATTTCGGGGTAAATCATCACAGCGAAAGCCTTTGAAAAGCTTGTACACTCCCCGCACAAACTGGATTTTTTTTTTTAGTTTTTTTTTTTAGTTTTTTTTTTCCTCCCGAGAACATTAAACCAGCAATTGCTTCAGGGCTCAGCGATGCTGGCTGGAAGGTCTGGGGAGGTGCCTGCACCCCTTTGCCCCCATCCTGCTGCACCCCATGATGCAGAAACCAAAAAGCAAAGTCCAGCTCATTAATTTTTTTTCCCCTGCCTGCAATTAGTCCACCCCTTAACGATCCTCTTTCTTGCCAATGCACATATCATAGTCTTATATTTTGGTCCTCTGCAACTAAACCCAGGCAACGTGGACAAGCAAAGTCACCCCTCTGGTGGGGACATCACCGGTGCCACCACAATTGGGGCATCAAGCCCCATCACCAGCTCCTCCAGAGGAACCCCAGGAGATGCTCCATCACCTGGGTCCTTGAAGAAGGTCTCCCAAGGTCTCCTTTCTGCCCTGGCTTTTACCCCCCCATCCCTCTTGGTCCTTTTCCCTCTGAGCAGGAGATGACTCCCCACCACGCAGCCGCTGCAGTCATTGCGGTGGGACTGGGAAGAAAACGGGTATAATTTGCACAAGATGAGGGCAGAGCTCGTCAAAATAAGTCAATATTAGGAGTGATTAGGAGGTCTGGCCTCAACTCCTGGCGTGGGGGGGTCTCTGGACCACTTAGAGGTGTGAGCCCCAGCTTGGGGTGACACTCTGGGTGAGTGTCTAATGTCTTTGGTAAAGAAATAACAGAAAATAGTCCTAATCCCAGTGATTCCTGCACCAACGTCTTTTAAGGTTTCACCCCAAGAGCTGGATCCCGCCTCTGCCTTGGGAACAGGTTCTTGGCCGGGAGGGAAGGAATTCCTGCTCTTCCCAAGTTTCAGATAAAGAAATTGAGTAAACGGCCTCAAACGTATTATTGCCGGTGGTGACCGTGCCGTGACCGGTACCTGACACCCCGCGGAGGGACGGGGGCTGTCTCGGGGGCTGTCTTGAGGAGCATTTGGGGTTCGCCGGGTGATGCGGGGCTGGGAGAGCACCCGTGGTCCCTGGGGAGGATGGGGCCAGGCAGGTGGAGGTGGCCTGGAGGGCACCCTTGGCGGGGACCCACGCCGGTGCATCCCCGGCGGCACGGTGCTTTCAAACCTATCTTCAAAGGGCGGCTGTGATGAGTTGGCAAGTGCTCAGTGCAGGAAAGGGGACCAGGGGCCGAACCCCAGCACCCCCAGTCCTTTCCTCCAGCACTTCAAACGCTCCGGGTAAGCCCCTAGATGAGGGTTTCATGCAATTAAGATTTAATTCTGCCTTCTACTCTCTGGGTAGGCAGATGGCATCAAATGCAGCAGGGTGGCGAGAGCGGAGGTGCGCTTTTTTTGCACGCCGTTAAATCGCAATCTCCGCAACGAGCTGTTTGGGGCAGGAGCGGGTATTTCCATAATTCAGGCCAAGGCATCGCTCGTCTCCCCACGGCGCTTGCCAAAGGCGACGGTAAAACGGAGTTCGCGACCCGAGGAGCTATTGCCGGCTGTAATAGTGTGTCACGTATTAAGGGAGCATGTTTGAAACCACATTATATTATTAAAATTCATCGGAGTGATTTATAGGGGTTTTTAAAAACAGCAGCTTGCCAATATAAATTGGCTTAGGAAAGTCAACTGTAATCCACCCAGGTCCAAATAATGACATTTCCTCCAATACATCCAAAAAGCTGAAAAGCAGAAAATAATATCCAGGCTCCAGAGATAAGGCGAGCACCCAAGGGAAAGGGGACGCTGAAATATTCATGCCATCGTAGATTGGATGGTGGAAACGGCCGTTCCCAGCAGCTGTGTTTGGGGCCTGATGAATTTAGTTACTGTACCTTCATATTTATCGCTCAATAAACAAGACAAGCTCCTTTACGACGCCGAGCAAGACTAATTTAGCTATTTTAGCACTGAGGAAATGGCTTTCTGGGCGAGACGAGGGTTTGGTAGGGAGAGAGTTTCATACGAAATTAGAAGGCTTTTAATTTAGCCAAGGCAGTGAGCGTCGGAGCTGTGAATAATGGGGCTAGAGACCCAGATTTGAGGATTAAACCCTCCCTGGACCAGGTCTGCAGCAGGCTGGGGTGCCCAGCCCCGGTTTTTGGGGGACCCCGGACCAAAAGCAGGTGCAGCCTTTCAGGGCCACCTACACCCGCCGATAAAGATGTCCCAGCTCTTGATTTTTAAAGATTATTTTTCGAGGCAGAGCCCGTCGCTATAAAGGTTTTACAGCAGCCGTGCCGGAATTAAGCGTGGCTTCGTAAACGTGTCAGCAAATGAACCGGTGATGCCCGAGCGGTATTAGCGCTAAAATGACCTTTCGGATAGTTAGGGCTTTATGGGATATTATAAATTTTCCCTGGGTTGGCAGGGTTATAACTAGGATATTAGCAGTAACATCTTCTCCAGCCATACCCGAGGCAGAAACCCAGCGTTCGGAGCCGAAAACACAATTTTTTGGAGTATTTCTGGAGCTGAAGAGATGACATGAGATGTTTGCAGCAGAAATACGAATGTGTGTGGTCAAAAGGAGATTTCTTTTATTAAAGATGAGTTTTGAACGCTCAGGTAGCTTTTTTTTTTTTTTGAGACTGCTAATATTTCCAACAGCCAAAAATCAAAGCGATTTAAACGTATTGCTTGGGGTTTTTTTATTTCCTTGGTTTCTAAGACTTTAGATTAATGTTGTCAAGCCTTTTCTTTTATTGCCACGAAGGCAGGGAAAGTCCTTTTTTAATGAAAGCCACAAGCTTTATACAATAGCTTGACTCCGCAGCTGCTATTTGAAGCACCGTATTCCACTGAACTTACACGAAAATCCTCCGAGTGAGACAGCTCTGATCTTTTTTTTTTTTCCACCTTTGTGTTGCCACTGGGAAATAAAATCAGGTTTTATGCTTGTATTTATTACGAAGTATATATTTAGACAATCCGTGCTGCAATTTAGCGGGTTCAAGAGCTTTGGGGAGTTGTTTGAAGTGACTCTTCACTCACCTGCTTATTGAAACCCTCTCTAGAAAGTGCTGCTGGGCTCGGCTTGGCTCTTTATTCCCTGCGGCCCTTTGCTTTGACCGTCCTTTGGCACCGAGAGCAGCGGCACGAGGAGAGGACGGGGCTGTTCCTCCGGCCGACTCGTCGGTAAATGGTATTTTCCCAAAGCAACCTGGCCTGGGGCTGCTGGGGATGGGCTTTGCCACTAACACCAGGGAGATGCCGGCTCCTCCGGAAAAGTCCCCTGCACCGGTCCTTCGCTTGCGAGGCAGGTAATTACTTTTGGCAGCAGCTAATTGCCTCTGCATCCCCCCCCCCACCCCAGTAGAAAACCCCTCTGTGTGCTTAGGTGAGTTTTTAGGGGGGACTGAAACCTTTTCCGGTGCCATTAGGATGCTCAGAGCATCAGGTGCATCAGCTTCCAGCATCCCTTGGGATGCTCGAGCGTTGGGCGTTTCGGTTTTACGGCAGGGTACCTGCCGGCTCTCATGACAAGCCCATCACCGCGAGCGCACCCGGCACTCGTCTTGGGTCTCGGCAATACCGGCGGTGCGGGTAGAGACCTGGCAAACTCGTTGCCTGGTGAAAGAAGGGCTTGGCTGCAGCTCGGGTCCCTTCTGAAGCGACTGGTGGCAGCGGCCGCCTTTGTCCTGGCAAGGACTTTCTGGCTGGGGACGGCGCATCCGGATGCTCGTCCCACCTCGGCCATCGCAGACCAGTTTGCAGCCGGGCTGTTCTCCCACCGGAGCGTGGCTTTAATCCGGGGTTTCTGCGAAGACCCACCAGGTAAAGTGCTCCGAGGGGATGACAAAAGCAGACGGCAGCGATAGCTGAGGAAGAGCCAGGATTAACTGGAAATTAATTTGCACCTCCAAGCACGGCGTCGTACCCTGGAGCTCCTCGTCTCAGCCACCGCCCCAGCTGCCACGGAGCCACCAGCAGCCCCTGACACACGGCCGGCCCCGCTGACGGCTTGGCCTGAGCTTTATGAGCAAAGAAGGGGAAAAAAAAAATAAAAATAAAAAAAAAGACTCCTCAACCTTTAAAAACTGAATTTTGGAGGCTGCTCTTTGAGAGGAGCCAAATTCACCGGCCCTCCATGTGAAGGGTGGGTGCCCCGAGCTGCCCCGCACGGTCCCCGTGCCGCAGCCACGCACGTGCTGCGGCACAAAGAAAGCACCACTCAGGCTGGACCGCTCGAGCTCATTTATTCTAGCTTTATTTTTCTTGTACAAGTAGCCACGGGCTAAAATCTAAACAGAGCAAACTAC
>VXBL01009768.1:1219784-1320506 GCA_013400195.1 Aramus guarauna
TTTTTTTTAACTGATCTTCCCAGACTCAAGTGCTGTCAGAGAGGGCTCAGACCCCGTGCCCATTCCCACCCCCCGCCCCGAAATGCCGTGGGATGGTTATCCCGGGGAAACAACCCCCCAGGCAGCAAAAAAATCATCCCTTCGCCATCCAGAAGCGACAACGCTTCGAAGCTTCTCTCCTCTTTTATTGCCAACTTAAAATGTACAGTCCCTTGGTATAGTTTTGGGTGGAAGTTTTAAAATTCCCAAACTGGTCCAGCACTTAAATATTTCAGCATCTTTACAAAACAAGGAAGAAGAAAGATACGGTAGACAAATAAATACCTGAATCCAACAGTGTGAAAATACCCTGTCACAGCATAAAACTATTCCCTGTTCAACTAAAGACAACGTGGATACTATCCCTGAGGTAGCAGCCATCTCTGGTAAACTTGAGAGCTCCAAGAATAAGTTGTGCCCATTATGGGTTACAAAAAAAAATAAAAATTAAAAATTAAAAAAAAAAAATTAAAAAAAAAAAAATCAGCTTTAAAAAAACCCCCAAGCACCCAACACTNCTTTTGGATACTTTATTCCTTGCTGTAATTTCATCTCACCACAGCCAGAAAAGCAAGAGGGTTTTTTTGGATCTGCCCAGAAAAGGCAGCGAGTTGAATTAGTGGAATTATTTCCTTGGAAAAATACTAGAGGATGAGATTCCTACCCCAAACGAGGGCAGTTGCCAGCAGCTTGCACCAGATCCAACATCTGCCTGCTATCCAGTGGTTTCATCTTCGGAGAAAACTCTGATTCCTCCCATCAAGAAAAGGGGGCTGGGGGGAGGAGAAATCAGAAATCTGTCAAGCTGTTGCTTAAATGTTTGAGATGTATAAACGCATTATCGGGGCGAAGGGAATCCTGCGGTTAGCTGCTCTCCGGCAGGCAGGTGACGATGGGTGCAAGGCACCAAGAATGACCCCTGGGATGGTCCGGCTGGTTCAGCCCGCTGGTCCCGGTACTTAAAACGACGCCCGGACCCCTTTGCCATGGCACAGCCCCCACGCCCGCACACCCCGGCCTGTTTCTGGCCCCGGGTGGTGGTGGGTTTGGTGGCCGGTGGGTTTGCACCGTGGATGCAGCGGAGCTTTGCCCCCATGGCTCAGAAGGGCTCGTCCCTCCTGGGATGCTGCCGCGGTGGCTGCCAGCGGCCCGCGGACACGCTCCCAGAGCAGAAATGCTCCTGTTCAACCAACGACCCGGCCCAGGCCTGAAGGCATAGCCTTTGAAGATGTCTCTGATTCCATGAAAACAGGTACATGCTCATGGAAGACCCAGGAGGAGCATTTTTGACACCTGTAAAACCGCATCCAAACCACTGGCAGCACTCAGGGACCTGCAGTCCTACTTGTCTACCCAAGTACAACAAGTTACTCAAGTACAACGTGTCTACCCAAGTACAACGTGCCTACTCAAGTACAACGTGTCTACCCAAGTACAACTGCACCCCAAGCACAGAATGAAAGTCCAGCGGTTTCCCTCAAACACAAGGCAAGAGTTTGGATAAACCAAGGACAGACTTGAAGCTGTTCCCCATGCTGAAACCAAACACAAGCTCTTTTTTTTTTTTTTTTTTAAATTTTTTCCTTCTTGTTTTACAGATTAAAGCCCAGACACACTCCAGGTGATATTTTCCCAAGTTTTTGATCAGCACAGCTTTGTCTCCAGCCCAGCTCAGACATCGATGAACGGTGAGAGGGGCTGTTACGTGTTGCTTCTGAGCTAAGTGGCAGCTAGATGTACTCCACAGCATAAAGCCAGAATGTGCCATATCCAGGTTTTTTTTTGCCCAGCTTTGTGGACTTGGGAGGTTTGGATAATTCAGGGCAGACCATGTCCTCCTGCTGGATCTCCAGACTTCAGCCTCATCCCTTCGGGAGCTGACCTGCCACAACCATCTATGTTAGGTCCCAACGGTACGGATTGACAAGAGCGGAAAAGAAACCCCAAAAAAGAGGAAAAGCTAAACATCTAAAAAATAGTCTTTAAAGATTCACATCCATCTTCAACCGTCTCAAACCAACACATAATCTGCATTGGTTTAAGCCATTACATTTCTGCATAATTATTAAAAAAAAAAAAAGAAAAGCTCTATTCTTGACATACTATCATATTTCAACTAATCAAATGGCACAGCATTTCCCTTTAATAAAAGGAAGTAGTGACAAATACTTGTTACTATTACAATATCACAATAATATGATATTAAATTAATAGCATGTTCACAGCTCCAGGAAGTCTGAGCTGAAAGCTAGTCTAAATTCTGTGTTCACTTTGGCAACAGTACTTATTCAATGTGAACGTCGGCGTTACACACACAAAAAACCCCACAATAAAATCTGGGCTGGAGCGGGACGGCAGGAGGAGATTGGGATTTCTTTGATACGAGGTTATAACCGGAGCCGTTCGGCATCTCCTCCTCCCTCCTGCCCTTTCCAAGCCCCAGCATCCTCCCGCTCCCACGACGGGCAGGGCAGTGCTACCGGCGTTGCGTGGTGCCACCAGCACCGTTCCCCTTGGTCCCTTCCCGGGCCGTCTCCAGACCCAGCATCGCGCGGGAGGGAGCATCCCCCCACGGCAGGTGCGAGCAGGAATGGGTCTGTCGGCCCATTTAGCCTCTTTGGTGGGGTGGGGAGAGGCTATTTGGGGGTTTAATACGAAAGTTTAACCCTTCACATTTTTTCGGTCCTGCAAGATGTCTACAGGAGGAGGAATTTTAATGGGAGAGGGCTACGAACATGGAGCCTCCAGAGCTCTTTGCTCTCGAGGTCAGTGCCGTTAACATCTGCTTGGGCCAAGCTGGATGATCTGACCTGGAAGGAGAGTCCTGCTGACAGGTAGCCCAGCCCAGCACCAGGACCCAGCACAGGGGAAGAGATGTTTGCCTTATCGTCCTGTATATTGTATTATTTACACAACTCTGGGTAGCATCCCGTTGCCAAATGGGAAGGCGATGGGGGATGTTTCTGACACAAGGGACTCTCCCACTGGTACCATTTAAAAAAATACAATTATTACTTTTTTTAAACTTAATCTCATTTCCTTTCCTGATTCCTTTCACTTGTCCTTGCAAATGCGGCGATGTTTGATTTACCACCACCTACACAAAGAGTTCAAACCTTCACATTCGCCCGGTTTTTAACCAACCCACGTGGCGGGGAAAGGGCTGCTGCCCTCCGGCACCGGCTGGCCGACGTCCCTGCCCCCCTGGCCCCATGGACAACACCGGTCACGCACCGACTCACGAGGCCGCACCGTGCCAGGACAACCCAAAAACTATGGCGGCACGTTGGCGGTTGGTCCCTGGAGGGGGAAATCATGCGCAAACCCTCTCTTTGGTGTCGGGAGCTTCTCTGCCCACCCTGGGCATGGGGAAGGGGTGGCTGCCGGCAGCCCCCAGCATCCTCCGGCGTGGGGTCCCGCTCTGCATCACCACCCGGGAGCCCTCCTCACCTCGTCCCTCCCGGGGAAGTGAGCCCTCTTCGGCTCAGCTCATCCTTTGGGCCGTCTCCTGCTAGCTGGAAACACGCTGGAGGAGCTGGGAGCAGCTCAGTAGCATCTCAAGGGGTTTTGGAAGTGCTGTACCAGGGTGTCCTCGTAGGCGCTCCTGATGGCAGGATGGGCTTTGAAGGGACAAGATGGTGACGTCCAGGTTCCCACCTCCCGGGGGTGTCTTACGCTGCTCGTGTTGGCACATGCCATAAATCATCCTGCTGGGAATCAGCCTGGGGAAGCAGCACGCTGACGGGGCATCCCAGCACCCCGGGTGCCCCGTTCCATCCCAAATACGCTCAGGATGGACCGAGGCAGCCACCACCAGCGCCCAAATCAACCCTGCGAGAGCAACAGCAAACCACGGGACAACAAGCCGCGGGCCTGTGAGAGCCCCAACAGTCTTTAAAATAAGAAAAAAACCAACAAAACCCACGATACAAATCTCTGCCACACAAAAAAAATCACACCGGAGCCCCGCGACACGCCTAAAAGTAAAGCTCATAACACTGGTGAAGCATCGTGCTTCGCGCAGGGCTGGGTGGGAGAGGCAGGAATTGGGGGAGAGGAGAGGACATACACACACACACACACACACACACGCACGCACGCACGCGCGAGTTTCTATCACGCTTGAGGTAGAACATTGCTTTCAAGGTTTGGAAGTGCTTTACATGGGAACGACGACAAGAAAACCACCAAGGCGCCAGGTACAGAGCGTGACTGCTGAGGTAGGACCAAGCTTGTACTGACCAAGTGCTACGCTACTTGTTTTTTTTTGTTTTTGTTTTTTTTTTTTTGAACACGAAGGAAGACGCAGGTATTTCTGCTTCCCAGAAGACATTCATTCCGGTTGAGGTAGGTTCTGAGTTCACTCGGGTTGTCTGTCCAAGTCTTTCAGTAGCCCTCAGGCAGGCATCCTTTGACACACACACTCTTTTTTTTTTTTAGCTTTTTTTTTTTTTCCTTATCTTTTCGAGTCAATCATCAAAAAAAGTATCCTGAGAAATAGCAAAAGTGTACAAAATCATCAAATCCATGGAGAGACGGCCTTCCCGGGCCTTGATTTTTGGAGTCAAGTTAGAAGGATTTCTCCGAATCCAGTCTTCTGGAAATAAAAAATAGATCCAAAAAGTAGTCCTAAAGCTGCTGATCAGGAAAAAGTCCGGGATGCCAAGAGAAGGAGGCTCCACCGTATCCCCAGTCTGTCAGAGACGGGAAAGTTTGTCAAACTCTGCCAAGGAGTCTTCTGCTTAGCAGCTGCGTGGAAAATCCATCGTGACCAGTCTCGATAGAGCCATTGTCGGAAGAAACACACCGAGAGGCCCGAGAGAGGTCAGAAGATAAACTTCACAGTTTCCAAAAGGCTGTATACATATATATATATTTATATATATATATAAAAATAAAGCAAAACAAAAAAATAACAATCAGACCGTAGAAATCTTCAATTGACCTGAGATTGACGACTCGTTGTAAAGACATCACCAGCCGCGGGTTTGGTTTCTGGTAACTCCTACAAGAGGGTTCGAGTCTTGGCAGATTTATCCTTCATCGGCGGGACCGTGGGCGGGAGCCGGAGCTGCGGGGCTTTTCGGGAGGGGGTCTGGCCGCTCCTCGATGATGCTGAAGTCATCCAGAGGGAGTGTGGATATCTGGGTGTCGTCGTGGGCGGCCGGCGGGCTGTGAGCCACCTGGAGAGAGAGACGGGGACAACGCGATGATGGTGGCAGGTCACCGATGCTCTTAGACACGCAGCCGCGTCTGCATCTCCCAGGCGTGCTCCCGTCCCGCTGGACTTACCGTTATTCCCTTATCCTGCTGCTCCTGGGATGGGGATGCTGGGAATAACCGCTCCAGCTCGTTCATGTCCAGCTGCTTTCCATTCAAGTCCCTGTCGTCCCTGTCCCTGCGAGCGGCCCCGTTCAGGATGAGGCCCGTGGCATTTCGCTGGCTCCTGGGGATCTGCGGGGTTGACAGCTGCTCCTGCACATTTTTGCACATCAGCAGCCTGAAAAATAAAGAGACGGAGCCTGAGGGTGAGCAGAGCTGGTGCTTCCCCCCCTCCCTTCCCCATACCCTGAGTCTGCCTTATCCCTGTGCCGCGTTCCTTCACTCCTTAAATCCCTCGTATAAAGTCATGGCTCTTCCCCTCGCTGTGAAAAGGCTTTTGGTTTACGGGGAGGATCTTGCCAGAGCAGAAATAGTGATGCTCCCGGGAAGCAGCAGGTCCCTCGATGGGGACCGGAGCTGACGGGGTGTATTTGGAGAAGGACACCGGGTCTGGGTGCCTGGGAGGCGGCAGGAGCTGTGCTGCAAACAGCACCCGGCATTCACGGGAGCCGTGCTGCGCAATGGCACGCCGCAGGATGCTCATCCTGAGATGTGTGTGGGAAACAGCCCGTCATCCCACTGGGAGTGTGAGACCCCCGCAGGGATACCCTGCGGGAGCAATTCCTACCTTCCTCTGTACCCAAACATGAGGAAGAGGACGCAGAATATGATGCACGTGACGCCGATGTGGATCCCAATGATGATGCCGGTGGTGGAGGTTTTATTGTTCTGCTCGTCCTTCATGCAATCGCAAGGGGGATTCAGCACTGCCAGAAGAAAGGGGGAAAAGGGGTCAGTGGTGCCGTTCTCCTATTGCTCCTCCAGCTTTTGGGGAGCCCAGAGCAAAAGCTGGAGCCGGGGTGGTGCTGGGAGCCGTGTACGGGGAAGAGCAGAGCAGGGCGGGGGGCTGGAAGGTCCGTAGAGAGGCAGCCCCATTACCGGGGTCGCTGTTACTAGCCACAATTAACGAACAAAAAAGACTCTGACGTTAATTTTTGCAACGCCCTGTGTCCGAGGTGGGAGGTGAGAGGCGGCCACCACGCCAGAGCAGGCTGGTACCTGATGGGAAGCACCGAACAGGCAGATGCCAACGAGATTAGTATTTACTTCAACAGAGACAGAGCAGTAATAACTGTCTCTTGAAGATATTCCCACTGGAAGGCTTAAAAGGCTTCCAAGAGCAGCAGGATGTTTTTTACACATAGATGAATATGAAAGGTGTGATCAGTTAGCGATTCCCTCTAGAGATTTCCTCTTTTTCTGCCACATAATGCAGTGCTCACGCTCTGCAGCTCTTCTCCTTTCCAAAGCCATCACGTCCTCCCTTCCCGGCACCAGCGAAGGTCAAATTATCCAGGAGAGAGGAGATGCTCCGTGCGCCATGTCCCACCCGAGGGTGGGCAGCTCTTAGCTTAGGGGGTTTGTTCATATTCACGGGGACAAAACTGGCAAGTACAGGTTTGTCTTCTCCACCTGGGTGAAAAAATCACCAGGTTGAACTGTGCTCGGCTCGCTAAGGCTCATGAAAGCCAACGAGAACGGTGCAAGCCACGTGGCAGAGAAGCCACCCCAACCAGCACCAGATGGTCCCAGCCCTGCAGAGTTTTGCTTCATCGTAATTTATGATGCTGAAAATAAAATGAGCGGCTGAAAATGAGCTGGTGGGGTAGAGCCCCAGGTGTCTGGGTAGCGGCCTCACTACCTTTCTGCAAAGCGGTTTTCACAAACCACCGCTGGGATGAACGTCCCGTCTCACCTGTCCTCTCCACAGTTTCCCTCAAGGACACGAAGCGGACAGTTGAATTTCCATCCCCGTGCTGGTTATAGGCGAGGAGCTTGACTTCATACACCACCGACGCATCTGTTTCGAAGAAGACACCAGAAGGGCATTTCAGGTTTAATCATTAGCGTTATCTCCCCAAGTGATGCTTATTTAGGCAAACATCTTACCAAACACACACAAGACGCTTCAAACAAGTACCTGCTACTGGGAAAGCACCCCAAAAACCTGGGGGAGAGCTGCAGCATCTCCCATTTAATGGTCGTGCGACACATCTGAGCTTTCCCGGGGGCAGGAGGGGACAGGGACCAAGCTGTCACCAAACTCACCCAGGTGGGTAATGTTGTACGCTGTTACGTTGCTGGGCAGTAGCACCGGACCCGTGTACTGGGAGAGGTGGACCTTGCGGTAATACAGCTTGAAGCCTTCGTGCTGGCCCAGTTTGATGGAGGGCTCCCACGTAGCCCGGACGGTGGTGCTGTTAATGACTTTAATAAAGAGGGACGGCATGGCTGGGACTGAAACAGAGAGAGAAAGACAGTGGGTTGCATGGGTTTGGGTTTTTTTTTTTTCAGTTTGCATGACGAGAAATTCCCCAGCAGCCTTTCCCTGCGGTCACTGCACCAAAGAACGTGCTAGATGAGATTGAGAAAAATCAGATCAGGCCAGATGCTGGTTTAACGGCTTTGAACTTCTTCAGGGAGCTGCAGGAGTTTCCAAGGTTTTCCTACGCTGGGTTCAGCAAGCACACAGGCTACTTTTACACTGCAGTTGCAATCTGATGCTCAGCCCCGTCGGGTCAGGGCAGGAATGCAGCAACTTTGGCAATGCATTCCCAAATTCCACTTTTCTGCCCTCGCCCTGACGGTAGCGAGGACCTTTCGGAGTGATTAATCCCCCAGGGAGGAAGGAACCAGAGGGGATGGAGCCGGAGACATCCGTCTTAAAAACGCGTGAGGTACCTGCACTGGCTTGCAGGATGCGCGGGAGCTCGCTCTCCCCGGCGGCTTTAGGAGGGAGGTTTGTGATTCTGTGCTGGGGACTTAGGAGAGAACCGGGGCATCTTCGTTAGCGCACTAAATACCCGAGCAGCCTGAGATCCCTGCGCAGCTGCGGCTGGCTGGTTTTGGTGGGCAGGCACTGACCTGGCCTTAGGGGCGCACGGGGGTTTAGCTGGGAAGATGTCCCTGCTGCTGCCCAGCGTCACCGAGACCCGATTCCAGGTCCACCAGGATGCCCACCAGCCAACGTCCCCAAACCCTGCCCCTGTTCTGGGGGTGTGCTGCAGCAGCGCGTCACGGCCATTCCCTCCCTTCCCAAAAAGCTGCTCAGCCCCATCCTGCCCCATCATCCTGGGCTGAAAGGCAACGATTTGCAAATCGAAGCCAATTTTCTTGGGACAGAGGTATCTGGGTTTTCCAAAGCTGGTTCTGCACAAACCCTGTCCCTGAGCCCTGTGCAGCGCTGGGGCACACAGGAACACGTTTCCCCCAAGCCTCTTCCTTCCCCTCTCCCTCCCTTTCTCATACACCGATCGCACCAACGCAGAGATGTGTCTCAACAGGACGCTCCACCGATGATTTTTTTTTTTTCCCCCACCTCGTTTCCACAAAACAACCCCAGGCCAAATGCTCCCGTCAGTTCCCCAACCTTTGGCACCATTCAGAAGGTGCAAAGCACCAGGCGCTGCCGGCTCTGCCCGGCCCAGGAGGGAGAAGGGATTTCGGGCACTGCTGTACCAGCTAAACCCTGCAGGAAAATTACCCAGCAGAACAACAGCCCTGCTCCTCCAGCAGCCTCCAAGCTTTGAGACAGAGCTATTTTTCCAATCCCACATGATTACAAGCTCAGAAAGTTCCCAAATATAAGGATTGCTCGGCTTGAATTGAACGGATGCTGCTTTTTGTCTTGTTTTTCCCCAAAGGGGCTCTAAAGGATGAGGAAAGCAAACCCGGCCTTGCCGGCGTCCTTCGGCAGAGACTTCAGCGCAGCCATTTAGCGAGCGATGCTGAAAAGCGGATCGGCCGCATCAATCCAAGACTGACGAGAGCCAAAAAGGCCGTTTCCTCCAGTTAACAGTAAAGGCAAAACCGCACACCACGAGGCTTTGCCTTTTCCCGGGCACCCACAGCTCAAGCTTTCCCATGAGGAGATTTGGGGAAGGAAAGACATCTCTCCTGGGGAGCGGGATGGTCTGGGCAATGCCGTCTCTTCCCAAAGAGATGCTCTCCTGCAGGTTGCAGGGGTTTTGCCTGACGCCCACGGAATAAGCACGGGGAGAGGAACAAGTCCCTGCTGACGGGTGAGCATCTCCATGTGGGTTCAGGAGGAAAGACCCAGCGAGCAGCTGTCCTCGGCCAGGTTAATGAGATCCCAACTCTGCCTGAGCGCTGCCGATGGGAAGAAATGGGATGAAGTACTGCTTCTTGTTAGGATTTGTTCTGATTTCATCAATGGGAAGGCCGTGCTTAGCAATTTCTGGGTGCAAAACACAGAGGAAATTGTATTTATACCAGAACGTGCCATTCTTCCCAAGGCTGCACATTTTTGCAATCCAATTAAATACTCCTTTTTTTTTTTTTTTTTGCTTCCTCAGTCTCCCAATTCCCTTTAGGGCAAAATCAGGAACTGTCTGGATCCCCCCTCTGAGAAGTTGGACCTTTGCTTTAAAGCATCATTTTCCAACTCACGGGTGAAAACGCCACGGAAAGGGAAATCACATTATCCCATGGACAAAGAAACACTGATGTGGGCCATCCTGATTTGCGAAGAGTTGGCTTTATTTTATGGTTGCAGAGCCTTACATTTAATAAAAACCACAAGAATCTCTCTCCTTCAAAGTATGGAATATATAGTGTTTATTCAAACTTTGAGTATATAGATATATGTATAATATCGATTATACGTATGCACTCGCAGAATGCATGTGCTGTTTATAATGTTATTACACAAATAAGTGTATACAGATGGAGTACCTGTGTGTGTGTATAAATCTATGCACACACACCAGTGTATAGGTGCTTCACAGAAGTATATATAAGACATAATATGGATCTACTATAAGTGAGGCATCTCCCTCATGCTAAGGGCTGGGATACTTGTTTTCCTCTTCCGTGCTGTTTGGAATTTTCCCCAGGTCATTTCAACTTTCTTCTTGAAGGCGTCTTTAGCCGAAGATGACTAAAGGAACAGTCTTCATCCTAGAGAAATGTCAAAAAGTCCTGGAGAAAACCCTAAAAAGCATTAAAAGACAAGAACAAGGAGTGTGTGCTGCTTAACGAAGCGGAGAGAGTCTGAGATTTAAAATATCACGGCATTTGTGAAACGGCGTAAAGGAGAACAACAGGGAGGAAACAGGAGGACCTTCCTAGCAAGAGGTTTATGGAGGACAAGGTTCACTTGGGTAGTTTCTCTACAGCATCTTCCCTTCTACTTTCCATCCAAAATTATCACTGGCCCAAAGGAAGGAGCACCGCACTTGTAGAAAGCATTGGAGGCTTCAGCCAAGCGCACTCTCCGCATATCCCTAGCCCTGAGACGCTGACCTCCCCGAGCCGAAACCAGCCCCGCTCCTCGGTACCTCCACCACGTTCCTTCTCCGGGCAACACCAGTATAACACGGTCACTCAGACCAGTCTCCGGCTGGCAGCATCTCTGCTGGCCGCTCCGACAAGCGCTGTCCCGGCTCTGCTGAGCCGTCCCTGGCCGGCAGATGCACCCGCCGTGTCCTTTCCAGGCAAAGCAGGACACGGCAGCGTGGTGACACGGGGGACCCCGCCACCACGGCGCGTCGCGTACGTCTCTGCACACATCTCACGCACGTCGTGCCGAGCCAGGATGGCAAAACCGAGACGTGGCGTGTCGGGGAAATCCCGTCCCTTTCCGAGGCTGTTAGCACAGATCCAGGGGCTCCCCAAGCCTTGGGGGGGTCACAGCTCTCCAGTGTGCCTCAGGAAGGCACGGGGTGAAATGGCTTGGCTGCGAGAAGAGGCGAATCTGCAGCAAAACCTTCACCTGGTGACAAAAAACATTGGATCCTGGCTCCCCGAGCCGCTCTCGCTTCCGTGAGCAGAAAGCAACAGGCACCCGAGCGAAGCAAAGCAAAGCAAAGCAACCAAGGTAGAACTGGGGCTTTTAAATCTCTCCTCATCTTCCTACAAGGCAAACCCAAGCTGGGGTTGAGTGATCTTAACCAGGCCAGCTTCTCCATCCTGAACATGGAGCTAATTGCCAAAGCTTCGTTACGCAGGACAAGCCTTTTTTAAAAGAAATATGGCAGAGAGCAGGACAGTGATGCCTTGAAACTTCAAAGAGTCGGGAAATTTATGATCCCATTACCAGATACCTAACTATTCCTGTCATGACTGAAGGTAATAATGACAAAAAGTCCTCTCTCGCTTGACCCAGACTTCTGCAGAAACACCAAGCTCTGTGAAGCGTGGCTGGCTTGTAGCTCCAGTAGCTGAACTCGGAGCGTTGGGTCAACAAGTTTCAAGTTTTGCCTTAGTCCATCCTTGTCTCTCTAAATTGGAAGGAAAAACAAACTCCAAGGGTGACCGATTCCCTGCAGGGTACCAAGGAAAAGAAACTTGCAGGGCAACAATGCAGCAGGGTGAGGATTTTTTGGTGTTGCTGCTTAAATGCTGTAGCAAACACCTACAAGGGCTGAAAACGGAATGAAACTGGATCCCCCGCCTTAGTCAACACGTTCCTTCATTTGATCCTAAGTAGCATCCTCACACCCGAGGCCCTCTCTGCTGCAAGTTCAGAATTTCTAAGAATGAGAATTCCGTAAGAATGACACAACGCTCCTAAGAAAATAGTCTCGGTATGTGAGACAAGCCAGGATTCAGAAATCCTGGAGAGGTACACGAGTCTCTAGGAAAACGTTCCTAAACTGCCGGCTGGGGCTGGGGTTTCTGTCTGGTGTCTGTGTGCAAGGATCTGACATTGCAGCACCTGAGTTTCTTACTAGGGAAGCTAACTGGTGGCCACAGCTGGAGGCCAAGTCAGGAAAAAAATCTTGGCGATCACCCCAACTTCTCACGGCAGACAGGGACTTGAGGGCAGCTCAGCTCTAGTGTGATTTCCCCACCGTAGAGCAGAAAAAATTCAAATTCAGAAAAATGTGGTACCTGTGATGGAAAAGCTGTGAGTACCAGAGCTGCTGGAGGATGCTGAGATGCTGCTTGAACAGGCAGTTTAGGAAAAGCCCCGAGCAGCCGCAGTGCCCGAGACCAGCCAGACTTGCACTCCCCCCTCTGCCCCAACATCAGCTGTGAGAGGCAATGCCGTGTCTAAGGCAACCGGCTGCCCCCCGCGCAATGACGCAAGCGAGTCTTACACAATAGCCCAGAGTACGAGGAGCAGCGGGAACAAGGTGCATCAACACCGCAGGCTGCGTGCCAAAGCACTCCGGGGCGCGTACGGGGGTGCCCGGCGCTGCCGCTACGCACAGCGGGTTTCAGCATCTGATGGTCCAAGCGCGAAGCGTTCCTTACCTTCTCCCAGCGTGCTCACCACTGTGACTTCTGAGGCTTTGCTGGCACCCCGGGAGGTGTAAGCCTTTATATAAAAGCTATAGCTGGTCGAGGGCTCTAAATCAGTCACGAGCTGCTGGAAGGTGCTCTTGCTAACAGCCTCCTGATACTCCATCTCTACGGGATCTGAAGTGCAAAGGAAGAGAGAACAGAGCGGTGTTAGGCTTTGCAAGACGTAAAGAGACTAAACATTTGGTGCAAGTGGTAATTTCGGTCCCTAAGGTGGATATGTATCTGCCCACATCATTTTCTGCTGATATTTCTGTGCGCTTTGCTGGTGACCTAAACGGGCAGCAAGATCTGACCACGCAGCTTCTCCCTCACCACCCTTTTGGTATTTACATCACCATTACTGCCTCATCTCTGTCTTTCAGAAACGTGGGGATGATGGAGAACATGGGCAGCAGCATTGCCTACTGCAGTGCAGATCTAGTGGGCTGCGTTGCTAAATTATGGGAAGGCTGAGGACGCTCTGGGCAGTGCGTTGAGCACCCTACCTGCAGCTTTCCGAATGTGCAGCACGTAGCCGATGATCTCCTTGGTGTTCTGCAGAGGCTCTTTCCAAGACACCTGGATGGTGGTTGCAGAGACCGTCTCAGCCTTCACGCTCTGCGGAGGACCGGGCAGCCCATCTGCCCACAGGACCGTCAGGCGAGCGCTGGCTTGCGTGGAGCCGGCGCTGTTCTCGGCGATGCACTGGTAGATGGCTTCATCCGCCTGGTTGATCCCGTAGATGGAGAGAGTGCTGTGTGGGGACACGAGAGGGACACGCATCTCACTGAGCTCTCTGCAGTGGATGTCCCTCCCCTCCAGCCACGCCGTGGCCCCCGCGCTGGGGGATGGCAGGGCGTCCCAACATCCCTCTATTTCCACGGAAAGCTTCCAGGAAGCTGTGTGCTGGTGCTTTCGGGGAGGGAAAAGCCCAGGAGGAGGATGTGGCATTCCCTGGATCCTGTGACCGGGCAGATTACCTGTCTTGACCTGCAAAGACTGGGGTTCAAGTATGGTCAGATGGGGACAGCAGAATCTGGAACCCTGAATTCAGGAAGATCCCAGTCACTCTAGAGAGACAGCGCTGGGGCAAGTCCATCATCCATACACCCAAACCAGCTTCAACTGTCCAGTACACACCAGTGAGACCCATCCAGGCACCGCACACGGTTGCTAAGCCAAGTCTAATCAGGCGCAGCCAGAAAGCCCTCTGGTGATGCTCTAATTGCATTATAGCACATTAGAGCAGTCTTAGGGTAACACTGGGATTAGGTGACTTATCCGGCAGGGTTATAGCCTCAGCTCCTGCTTCTGCATTTTCAGGAACAAGATCACCTCAAGCCAAAAGCCAAAGCTGATGAGCAAGTTGCAGGTTTTGCCTGCAAAACCCCTGAGCATCTTTCCGATGCTGGCACATCAAAGCTTGCTCTCCCACGGCAGCAGTCAGGACAGTTCCTCCAGCCTGCTCTCGGGGACCTCCACATCAGGCTTAGGTGCTGTTTTCAGCCTCCAAGATAGAGACAGGCACTGGTTACCCTGATGGAAACCATCCCTAAATTGGCAGAGGGGGAAAGCCAGTGATGTACCAGCTTCATAGAATCATAGAATCATAGAATCATCTAGGTTGGAAAAGACCTTTAAGATCATCAAGTCCAACCGCTAACCTAACCTTGCCATCCCACCACTAAACCATGTCCTTAAGCACCTCATCTATCCTTCTTTTAAATACCTCCAGGGACGGGGACTCAACCACCTCCCTGGGCAGCCCATTCCAGAGCCTGACAACCCTTTCTGTGAAGAAGTTTTTCCTAATGTCTAACCTAAACCTGCCCTGGCGCAACTTTAGACCATTCCCCCTGGTCCTATCGCTTGTTACCAGGGAGAAGAGTAATGAGTGCGTTCCCAAATGAGTGCGTTCCTGAGCACGGTGCCCATCTCTGTGCCACCTCTGGGAGGAGTGTTCAGTGGCTTGATGGGAACAGGGACAACCAGAATCCGTGTACACGTGGGCACTTGGACTGAAGACCCTTTCGGAGCTGCATGACCCTCCAGCAGTGGTTGTGTACAACTGGAGCAAGTCCAGGGCCAGCCCAAGGGCTGCACTGCCCAGTGTCTTTAAAACAACGCCAGCAAATGTTGAGTCAGAAACAGACGTACACCACATCAGCTCTACCTTGCCACTCAGCGCGCAAAACCAGCTTTTCTTAATAACATTTGTTCACAAACAGGGAGCCGTCAATGAAAGCTCTGCTCTCTCCAGGCCTTGCGCCCCTCCTCAGAAATCAAGCCAGAAACAAGACAATCCGATTTCTGACCCTCCAGCAGACACAAGGCCCCACAAATAAATACCCAACGGGTCTCCCTTCCAAGACACGGGCCAGGGAAGTCTCACCACACTGTGTGCAGCTCCGAGCTGGGTGTGGAAAAGCAGCCTTTGCCGTTGGAGAAGTTTTTACCAAAAACCATTTTGAGGCGGCAGCTCGGGTTACCATACAATACACTTACGATGCCCTTAGTCCTCGTAGGATGTTCTCACAAACAGGACACCTTGGGGAAAATTTCTGAAATAAAGTTCCAGTAGGGGCCCAGCCTGGACCAGCTTACACTGTAAGTTGTATTTGTCACTGCTAGTTGTGGGGATTGACTAGTCCTACAGACAGGCTACAGGATACACCCCTACAGCACCGAATAAAGCACCGCTCACCGCTGCCTCCCCTTCCGTTTTAGAGCATCACCCATACATGCCCCACTCTGGATTAATCCCTATTTGTGCATCTGTATTTCCAGTCCTGCCCAGTTCATTTGAATTGTGGTTTGCTTCTGGCTCGGCATGGATGTTTGGGAGACCATGATGCCTCCAAGCTTCATCATCATCTTGTTGGCTTACGCCAAAGCTCGCAGGAGCTTTTTTCGTTGCTATTTTTCTGTAAGAAATGACCTGAACCTGACCAAATCCACATCTGCTGCTTGCTTCTGGGGAGAAATAAATTATTTTCTTCTCCTGTGGTGAATTCCAGGTGGACTCATGACTTGACTGCACATGAGTAAACCCCAAGCACCCCTGCTGATGCGAGGGGCAGTTCACGGCTTTTTGGGAGTCGTGATCAAAGCTGCCCTTTATGTAAATGAAATACTGTACGTAGAAAGTGGGGATGATAAATAACCTGCCACTTCCTGCCTGTATGTCAGAACGAACGCTTCTTCTAATTGCAGCAAAATATTGGTCTTCCTATATTAAAATTTATTATTGCTGTTGATTTAACACTCATATTTCTGCCTTGCAAATTTTTGGGGCTACGGTGAGTGAGCAAATGTTTAACAGTCATCTATTTATGTCCTGTGCCTTTGTTTCCTTGGAAACATTGTAAATGGAATATCAAATGTGATGGTTTCAGCTGATACGGTGATTTTAGAGAATCAGCCCTAAGCTCCCCCCATAGCCACAGGCTCAACGTATCTGATTAAATGGAAGGAGAAAGCCGGAGCTGGGGCGGGGGGAGCGCAGGGAGGCAGGACCCCGATGCGTGGCTCAACTGTGTCAACAAGGCTCGATGCCTGCGAGGACAGATGGCAGAAGGCAGGATTAGGCCGTCCGAAAGCTGTACTTGCAGCTCCGCACAAAGCAGATGTGCGGAAGGAGCGGCAGCCCTTCCTCCTGCCCCATCGACGCACGGATTATTTCCACGCGGCCGCCGCGCATCTGGGCACCCGGGAGCAGCCGGGCCGGGCTGGCACGCGAGTCGAGAGCAGCGTTAACCTTCCCCAAGCACTAAGCAGCTCAGGAAAAACGAGGAGTATTTAGGCTCCGTTGCCTCCAGGTCTATTTATTTGCTTTACAAGGAGAGGGGCAAAGATGCGGAGGAGGGAAGAGAGGAGCCTGGTTGGATAGCGGTGCATGGGTGCAAGGAGCCTGACGACAACAGGACGATGCTGGGGCCGAAGACATCTCTCCTGGGAGGATTAGGGGCTGAGCAAAGCTCCTCTTGTGCAGCACAGATGATGTGCTGGATGCCAGCGCTCCTGGAACAGGACAGCACTTGGCCACTGGGACCCGGAGCTGGGCAGAGCCTCAGCCATCCCAGCTGCCTCTCTGCAGAGGTCCCAGGGCGGCCGGTAACACTGTCACACACAGTCAAGTCAGAAGGAATAAATAAATTTCCGCAAAGTGGACATGGCAGGTAGCTGGAAACTTGCTCCAGGCTTGGAAAAGTTCATTTGCATTGAGATTTCCAGGGCGGTGTTTGGACGTACCGCGCAGCAAGAGCCTCGGCCATCCGTTCGTTACCTGGGGCCCGCGTTACCTGGAGCGATGCGCAGGCAGCGGGGTCAATAAAACGGCTGGATTTTTGTCTATGCCTATCAACCTGGGTAAGGAGCAGAAACCAAGTGCGGTTTCTCATGGCTCCATGAAAATAAGGAATTCTCCACAAGAATGAGGATTTTCTCTCTGCCGGTCCCTCTAACACCCACCGGCAGCCCTCAAGGGGGCTGCTGAGCTCCCCGCAAGCCCCGGCGTGAGCTCTGAAGCTCGGTGGTAGCTGCAATGAGGAGGGCAGGAGCTGGCAGGGAGTTACACGAATCCCAGCACCATCCCGGCTGATACCTCTGCTGTCCATCCGTTTTCATCTGAACTACGGACAAATTCTTCCCGCCTTCGCCCACCACATCACCCCCCGCCCAGGATGCGGAGCGGCAGGGTCAGCGTTCGGTCCAGCAGCTTTCGCAGGTTTTGCTGTTTATTGTCTTTTTTTTTTTTTTTTTTTTTTTTTTTTTTTTTTTTTTTTTAAGGAAGCTGAAACAAAAGGAAAATACGTAGTTGCCGTGCGGGGAGGCGCAGAGCGTCTCTGCGCACCAGCCATCTGAAATATGCAGCGTCCTTTTATTTCTTCCCCATCAACAGGGGAAAAAAAAAATAATAAAAAAATCTGTCACTTTGGGACATCTGCTATTGGAAAACTTTCCCGCGAGTGCCAGACCGGCAGCGCTGCGAGCACGTCAGACGAGGCGAGATGCCAGAAGGCTTTCTGCTGGTCACCAAAGCCGAGGGCTCCATCACATCTCCGCACAATGCCCTGACAGGCATTGATGGAAGTGGGGAGAGGAGCCGCTGCAGATTCACACCCGGCTGAGCTGAAACGAGAGGCCTCCGCCGTTCGAAAGCCGTGCTATTCCCAAGCTGTCTTCCCAGTTCATGGGCAATCAGAATGACTGATCTGACTCGGGTCAGGGGTGCGGGCCGATGACCGGAGATCGGCTTTCCAAAGGCTCCTCTGAAAAACTCTGAGAATTGAAGGAAGCCTCTTCATCGACTCAGCGGCACAAAGAAGAAGAGGGGCCCATCTGGAAGGATGTCGGCGTGCGCGCGCGCACAGGCGCACAAAAGAGGGAGTGTGATGAAATTAATGCAGAGAGCGGGCTGTGGCTAGCCGAGAGAGCATTTTAAGCGCCGGCAGCTACAGAAAGCCGCCAGCGCCGCATTCAGACGCCCCGTCCCCGTGCCCTGCTCTGCCTCCATTTGTCACGGGTCGCGTTGTGCCGTGCTGCGCCGAATGTAACCGCTCCCGGGCTGCCGGCCGGTGCCGCGCGGAAAGGAACTTTTTTCCCTCCAGTGCTGGTTGTTGGCAGCTTTGTGGAAATGGTTTTTTGAAGGTTGCCTCGTACGGGCTGAGAATAAGGCGCAAAGCTTGAAGAATGAGGCTCAGAGGTCTAAAGGGACACTGCAGATCATGCCCAGCCCTCTAGAAACGTGTTCTCGCACCTCCAGAAGTTCAATGGCACGTAGGGCTTCCTCGGCGAAATGGGGAGAATGAACCCTTTCCTTTACCTTTCGCAGGTGCTGCAGCCCGCTGGCCAGGATCCCAGCCTGCGCCCGGTCTCTGGAGGGATGCTGCTGGTCCCAGCGGGGTGCACGGTGCCCATCGGTGCCGATGAAAGGGCCGGCAGACTCTCAGCCTGCAAAGCTGGTTAGGGTGAGGGATGCTGCTCCTTCTCACGCCCCTGGGAGAGGACGGAGCCCGGCAGGACGGGGATTTGGCTGTACGGTGTGTTTTCTGCAGGTGGGATGCTGTGAACGGCATCGCCTTTGCTACAGGTGGCACAGCAGTGGCACCGTTTCACCCTGAAATGCTGACCCTTCCTTGCTGGCTTCGTGACACCTGGGTTTGGATTGTGTGACGTGACACTACGCACCCATGCTGAGACCTTCTGGGGACTTGGCCGCTGCTCAGGCACCACGCTGGGGACAAGCAGGGGCAGGCTCAGCTCCACAATCCAACCGCACACCAAACGCTGCAGCACTGGAAGCTCGAGGTCCCTTGGTTTAGCTCTGGTCCACATCAGAGGTGGTCTGAGCCTTCCCAGGTGGGAAGGACACATCCAACTGGTGCTGCAAAGCAGCCCTGCCTTGGAGCATCTCCCACCACAGCACTGAGCTCCACACAGACCTTCGGCAAGTCAGTGCCTCCAATTCCCCATGTACAATTAAAGGACTTTTCAGAGGTCTGTTCCCTCACATCCAGGGCAAGAGGTCCCAACTGGACTGACGGTGGTGGAGCTGTGTCCTCCCATCCCTGCGGAGCTGGGAAGTGCACCCTGGCACAGGCAGGAGACAACAGCCAGAGCTGGCTGCTGTACAAGACTTTCTGGTTATCTGGTGAATGCACTGGCTGCCACTCAACCTGTTTTCACAAGTCAGAGAGAGCAATCACGGATTTAACTGAATCCTGTCCCAGCGAGGGAGCAGAAAAGTCTTTGCATCTGCAGGACTGCAGGGAAGCACAAAACATCTCAGGAAGGGAGGGCAGATGCCTGTGTTGGTAGAACTGCTGGGAGAGCTATCTGCTGCTAAATGGAACGTTCCCCCAGACCTGTTTCCCAGCAAGGAGGAGAGGTGTTGGAGAGGAAAAAGACCCGGCCTAATCCAGGGGATGCTGAGTTTGGGCTGTCCCATGACAGGCTCAGTCCTGCCTTGAAGGACCGTTCTCTGCAGATGTATTTTGCTGCACGCAACAGTTTGAAGAGACACTTAAAGCCCTGAATCAGTGATGCATTTCAGGAGCAGCTCAGTGGTGCAGCACAGAGAGAAAAATTACACGGCAACTCGGTAGCAAAATAATCGCAGCCACATGAGAAGGAGAGAGTGATGCCCGTCACCGTTGGCTGCTCCGGGGCTGCTGCAGATCCCTTGCATGGATACGGCTGCGTGATCCTGGCATGGGATCCCTGCTCAGTGCAGGGAAGGCTGGATCACGTTGATGCCCCACTGCTTAGTGGGGCTTTGGGTGCTCATGCAGAGACCCTCCCCATGAAGACCATTTCTTCCAAACAAAGTCAAATCCATAAATTATTCTTAAACCAGGAGCAGCTGGTTCACATCCAAGCCCTCCACGTACTTATTTGTCATGCTTCTGGGAACTAAAATGCGATTTGCGATCCGGTACCCTTCCCATAGTCATTAACGGTCTTCAAGCTCATTGCATAAATAACCTGCAAGCTTGCCCATCCTCTCTTAAGGTGTCCAAATCCCTACAAATTCAAGAGTTTGTAGGGTGTGCACACCTTGAAGGGATGTACGAACCCATCTGCATCTCTCTGCACCCAGTTAACGTGGGTTTTACAGAAA
This sequence comes from Aramus guarauna, assembly GCA_013400195.1. Lineage (NCBI taxonomy): Eukaryota > Metazoa > Chordata > Aves > Gruiformes > Aramidae > Aramus > Aramus guarauna. Next base: position 1,240,078 of record VXBL01009768.1, read on the forward strand.
AAAGCCACCTTGTGAACGACAGGCTGTAGTTTCCCCGCGTTTGGTACCAAAAGGGTTGTGCTGTCCCACCTACTTGGATTAAGCAACATGACAAGTGCAAGAAAAGCAAAGTCGTCCCGAAGTTTATTTGCGAAGGAATATTTTCCCTGATGAACCTTGAACATTGGTGGCCCTTGAAGTGAGTCATTCCCAGAACACTAAAACAAGTGCAAACCAGTGAGGAAGAATTTAAAAAGGAGACAGTTCCTAAGCGAAGGTCACCAAGGAGAGCAAACGCCACCTGAGCCCAGGTTCTAACGAAGCCTTTTTCCAGTGGAACAAATGAAGTCCCTTAATTACCATTTTGTAAATAAAATCTTCTTGGAAAATCAATATTTAGAGCCTGGCTTCTCTGAAGATGTTGGCCTTTGTTCCTTGCTATTACGGCAATATAAACCCCATAGTGTGATATACTTCTGGGCTCAAAATTACCCCTCTGAACCTGATTGGGTCAAAGGAAGAAAAGCAATAAACCTTTCACAGAAGTAATTCGGGTACTATTTCATGCTTCCTTGTAAATTTTGAAGTAATAACCTAGAAAGCACAATTTTACACAAGCCCATGTTAACTCGGCCAGTAACCATCCCTTTCTCCTGCAGCAATATACCTGCTTTCAGGTCGGGCCAGTGATGCCAGGTGGGAATTTTGCTGGAAATGCCCATCACACCTCTCAGGCATTTGGAGAATGATCGATCTGATTCACCCCGGGAACAATACGGGCAAAATAGCATCTCTGATGAACAGCGAGGGACAGACTGGACACGGGGACGGCCCTGCGGCTGCTGGACACGGGGACGGCTCCACCAAAGTCAAAAGGGCCCCATCAGCTTCTCCATCCGAGAGCATGGTTCAATGCAGCGGCACGCCGGCAGCTATCGGCTCCATCCCCAACTGGGGAATCGCAAGACAGCCCCATCATCAGCTCCTCCAGTGATTTTTATTCACAGCTTTTAATGGAAAACCCCACAATTCCCTACGCCTGAGCCTTCATGCATTTTTCATTAACAATTATCCGCTATCCCAGAACTGCTTTTGATTTTTGCTAATCATCGATTGGATATTTTGTTCCCACACAGCTGGCATTTTCAAAACACAACAACCACCTCTGGAGAGGGCACAGCAGAAGGCTGATCTTTAATGCTAATACGCCCAGAAACCATCAACACATCAGGTGATGAGAATTCACAATCCGAGGGACTGCGAGGGAAGAAGTATTTATCGGATGCAGCCTGTGAGGCTTATTTTACTCTGCTGAAAGGCTGGAAGTTGCTTAGCAAGTGACCGTCTGATGTCATACCAGCAGCCACATCCAACCTGCAGTAAATCCAGTCCTGAAGCTGCTGTCCCATCTCAACGATGACGGGCTTCTGAAGTCACCTGCCCTTGAGGGTTTGTTCTCCTTGGGTTTGTAGTTGCCGCCTATGAGAGACAGCGTGGGGTGACGCAGATGCCAAAGGGCCCTTCACAACTTTGTGAAGCAGCAGTTGGATGCACAGGTCTTCCCATCGGCTGTGGGGTTGTGCAGACACCCTACTGCCCGCAGGAGCGATGCCTCAAGCTCGCAGGAGCAGAGCGGCATCTTGCACGCACCGTGTTCTGCAGGTCTGGACCTCACTTCTAGCTGTGTTCATTTACAAGAACGAAGTTGCTCATAACGATACATTTTTGCAATCAATTAGCACATGATATGATTTGGGATGATTTACTCTTTTTTTCTAAAAATCCCTTTGGGGGGCATTCAGACCTTTATTGCCATATTAAGCAGAATTTTAATCCAAATGAATTTTCTAGGAAACCATGTAATCTAATTAAAAAGCTCATAGTGCAGTTTAGTAGCTTCATTACTAGTAGATTTGAGATCCATCTTTATACGGACAAATATTTTCCAAGCGCAACAGATTGATAAAGCCAAGGCATAATCACAAACTGGTTCTGCCTGGAACTAAATGGGTTACAGCACTTAGTCATGTCCATGAGCATGAAACAAAGGACAACTTGAAAAAGCTCAGCAAAAAAAAAAAAAAAAAAAAACCGTTGATCTGTTTTCTCCAATTCATGGAGCACCCGAGCCCTGTTGTACCAGCGAGGGCATTTTTCAGACTGACAGCTTTGGAAACCACCAGGCATGGCCACTTGCCTCAAGTTGGCGGTCGGAATAGACCAAGACTAGTGTGAAAGAAGCCAAAAGTTCAACGTCGTCAAGTATGATGGCCTTAGGGCTCAGCTTTACAATCACGTTACTATAGCTTGAGAAGATGCCATGTGTCAGCTGAGCCCCAGTAGCTGGCTGAGCTCCCCCAGCCTGTGCCAGATGCAATGTAATCTGATCATTTAGCTCGCAGTGGAAAAGACCGACGCTAAATTGCATTAAATGATTGCCGTAAGAAAATGATTACAGCAGTGTTCACCAAGTCACAGTCCACACGCATGTGTAGCGCAGCTCCAGGCACAGGGACCTGGCCAGGAGACATGGCCATGACCAAAGACCCTACTTTTACTTTCCTCAAAGAGTGACGAGGAATGATTTCACAGGCAAGACATCAGGGCGAGACACAGAGCTGGACTCAGTGTGAGTTTTGTCATGGATTTAATGACTGCTTGTAAAGTCTTCGGTCACATCTGACTCTGCTTCCTGGTCAACAGAAGCGGATGGATGCCCTAATTTCCCTTCTCCCATTTCTGCTGTGTTCACATCATAAGGGCAGACGTGCCTCAGAAACCCATGAGATGAATCAGAAGACCACGAGCCTGGACTGAGTGGCATCTGTATGTGCACACACAAAGTTCCCTGAAGCTCTAAAAACTTCCAGCTCAGAAAAAACCTTTACTGATGGAAAAGATTTTATTACAATTCACCTTATCCTCCTTGCAACTCACATCCTCCCCTTCTCCATATAACAAAGCTTTCAAAAAAGCCTCAAACCTCAAAGCAAAAAGCCATATTATAGAGAAACTTAAGAAAAATAAACCCATTGTTCTCCCCTGAGGAACAAGCCATGGTGCCTGCACAGCACTTGCCGACCATCTAAACTGAAGGTCTGGGACCCTCCAGCAAGGTTGGGTAGCTGCCTTCATGAGATGCACTTGTTAATACAGATAGCAGCTATATGACAGCATAGAGTACAAATCTCTACCAATAATTTAGGTTTGCAACACAGCTGCTATTATTTTTCAGTATATTGTTCCATGCTATTTCCATAGAAACTATGTTGTCAACTTGCAATTTTCACACTAAGAGCATCCCACCATATCATTTCCTCCGTACAAACATCCCCATCCCCTCGCAGGAAAATGCAGTTATTTAGTACTCAGAGAAAGCATTCTTCCCCAGAGAGATAAAAGGCTGAAGTTTAGTGAAAGTCAGCTACCACGCAAATATTATTTCAAATGTATTTGCATTTGCACACCCAGGCAGGTCAATGTTCCGGGGTTAAAGTGTGGTTCCTCCACTGTGGAGTGAGTTCGGTCCCTGCCAAGTCCAGGAACAACATGGGGACCTTCCAGAAATACCCAGATGATGATCAGGACTGAAGACAAACTTTTGATGGGTTCCTGCATCATCAGTCAAAGTCTAACGCTGATGTCCTGGTACAACAAAGCACGAAGCACTGAGATGTAAGCCTGCTAAGTGCAGCTAGTAGGACTGGAGCAGTGCTTTAGTCCATCAAAGCCCAAGTTAAATCCACAGACCTGCTTCGGAACATTACCAGCTTCACATTAGTTCTTTGCTAATGCAGAAAGAAAAGCAATGTCTCTCCCGCTCCACTGGAGTCTAGATAGTTCAAAACAATGGCTTTTGATCCAGCCCCTCTCCAAAGCAGGGTCAGAGAACATTGCGTCAGTCCAAAGGATGCGTGACAGCAACCCACCTCACCTGCCGAAGCCAAGTCAGCTCTGAAGCACTCCCTTTTCAAGGTGCTCAAGCAGCAGGGGTGCAGTGTTTCGGGAACACGCATGCCCCTCTCAGCTTCAAGCACATTAGTCATTGCTCAGTGTAAGGGGGCTACAGCAAAAGCGGGGCTTGCACGGCTCACCAGGACGTGCTGCAGACCCCACTGCTCTCTGCCAGCCTTCACCAACTGGTCAAAAACGAACTACTGCACACATCTGCCTCAAATCCGCTGTCTGCACAAAAGCTGAAGCCTGTGTGAGCCAACTTGCTCTTTGCCCAAGAATGACACCTGCTGGGACAGCTACTTCTGGACCATCGGGTAGGTGATGTCAGTCCTCCAGGCATGGTAACTCCAGGCTGACGCTGGGGAATGGCACAACCCAGTTGTATGTCTCACATTGTCCTCCACCCCGTACCGCATGGCCAGTGGCCAGTGCAGGAGGACTTACCTGTTGTTATTCTTCAGTTTAATGTGGTCGCTGGTCTCCAGGATCTGCCCGTTCCTCAGCCAAGTGATCTGCGGGGGTGGTTCCCCTTGGGCCACACACGTGAAGATGGCAGTAGTCCCCACGGGCCTGGAAATGGACTGAGGATGCTGCACAAACTCTGCGGGGGCTGCAAGGAGGGAGGAGAAGAAGGTTGAGAAAAGTTGTGATGGTCCCACTTTATCCTGGCACAAAGATAAGCTTGTAGTTTGGGCTACAGTAAGCCTCGTCGGCCTGGGAACATGAGAAGGAAAGCCCCAGTGCTGTCACACCCAGGGATACTTGGCCAACCCACGGTGTAGGCAGCAGACAGCTATGGTTTGGACGGCATGTCTGTAATTGATGCAATGCTGCAATTTGGTTGCCCATCCTGGTAGTCACGGCTTCATAGAGGGCACCCGAAGGTCAGCTCAGTGCTGTAGGGACAGCAGAGGTGAGTCCTGCAAGGTTCAGGCAAACGGCATCAAGGTCTACGTCCCCTCACCTCTCCCCAGTCTCCCACTGAAAGCAACCCCAACGCTGAAAATATTCCATGTTTGACACAGGTTATGTACAAACGCATCCTGCTCGGGGAGCAGGCTGGTAGCTCCGCAGTCTCCGGTCGTTTGCACGCGCATGAAGTGGAAAGCGTGCGTAACCCTTCCCAGTGCGTGGCACCACGCACGGCCATCGTCCCAGCAGAAACGAGCCCTCTGCCACGGAGGTTTGCACGAAGCAGCACATGTTGCCAGTAGGAAGAGTGGTGAGGATGAGGAGGGAAGGCTGCAGCTACCGGTGGCAATCATAGCATTTGTGGTTGGGGAGATCTGCTGCTTCATCAATGGCCAAGCTAGAGCAACTCCCTGGCTTTGCCCAAAGGATCTGCACAGCATTAGCAAACTGCTTGAAAATGGAAAGAAACGTCTGGGTGTGCATACAGCAATCTGGCAGGGTGTTCTTTCCCCAGTAAATATCCCATTTGCTGCAGACTCTCCTAGTAGCCATAGACTGGGGAGTCTTTTTTTAACCCCAGATCTACAGCCTGGGACGCTCGGGGTCCTGCCAAGCCTGGCAGAAGACTCCACCGTGCCTGTAACTGCTGCTCACCTCATAACCAAATGGTTTTTCACCTTTAACGTTTTTAAACAGAAAGTGATTTCCCCCCTTCCAGCAGCTCAGAATAGATTTTAAGTCATTTATCAGAATCAACCAGCGCTCAGCCTACAGAAAGCAGGGCCTGAAAGATGCTGCCAAATCGGTGAGTTTACTCAAGCAGTTACGCTTCAAAGGGCAAAGTGATAAATATACCCCACGGTGCTGCTGAAACCTAAAATCAGGAGGAACCGGCAGCAGCCACAATGAAGACAAACAGACGAGAGGCACAGGCCCATAATGAATTTACCGACCAGAGTCACGTAATAGACGGACGGCGTTAAATTTTCCCACGAAAAGCAAGATTATCCAGGGAGATGCGCTCGGTGCCGCTCGCTGGCATTTTCCAAGCATGGGGTTGGTGAGCTCTGCCACCAGCAGAGATGCGGGGATGGGAGAAGGGAGCAAACTGGTCCAGCAAAATGCGCTGAGGGGTGGCCAGGCTGCCGGCGGGAGAAGCAGCTATGCAAAAGCAGAGCCTTACGGTTCACGGCCAAAAAAACCCGCCAACCCCTCAAGGTTTGCTGCAGCAGCACGGGGTGATAAAGCTCTTCCTCAGCCGCGTGGCAGGGAAGAGCATCCCTACTGCTGCGACAAGGCCAAACGGCAGCGAAAGGTGCTGCGTGTAAGAGTGAAGTCACGCGTGTTGTAAGTCCTGCAAGCAGCAATTCACTGAAGAGCCCGTCTACCTTGAAGGAGCCCCCTCTTTCATTTTTAATAATCGAAGGGAAGCAGAGCACGGCAGGTCTGACTTATGTTAGCGGCAGGGGGTGTCCGCCGGCGGAGTTTATTGTCAGGCCACTTCTGCTGGCGCTCAGGTCTACTAATGAACCTGATCTCAGCAACCTAATGGACACACATTTCCAGAACCTCCTGCTAAACTTCCCCAGGTGCCAATCGATCCCTTGTCCTTTTATTTCCCTCCTACATTCCCCCACCACGCCCCAGGCTTATAAATTAAAATAAACTTCAGGACGGGTTCAATAAAAGTTGGAAGCACGGATAAACAGGGGGAAAAGCCCCTCATGCCGGCAGTGAATGGTCCCTTTGTGGGGTACAGTGAGAGCATTACAGACTCGATTTTCAAGACTTCCTTAACCTCCCGCCCCCCGCTTTGTGCTGGCGCGGTTTTGCAGGAGCAATTATTTTGCGAGTGGCTGCGCACCTCCCTGCTTTCATCTGGGCTCACGCGTTGCACCCGCAATACTCGCAGGTGCAAAACCCACGACGCCAAGGAAGGGCACAGCCTTCTTCCTCGCTGCAGCTTCATTAAAGGTCCTGCCGCTTGGCTCTTTGCCTCTGCCTCCCCCCCCCACCAACCCCGCCGTCACCGAATCTCAAACCCGCTGTTTCTTCCAGCAGAAATGAAGTTTAGATATGGAAAGAAGCATCCGGCGTAACCCTTCTGGAATCGCCGGCTCTCCTTATCCTCCCTTATTAGCCCGTGTCAAGAGGGAGTAATTGGAGCGGTGTCGCGTGTGACTCGGGGCTAACGAAGGCGCAGCTGCGGCCGCTGGCCGGGCGCCAGCGATGCTATTCAGGACCGCGGCCCCTCGGGTTCCTCAAGTCCCTGCTCCCCTCCGCCGTCCCTCCTCTTTGCCGTCTCGCTAAACACAACCAGATCAAAACCCCAGCCCCTGTTTAAGTTGCTTAAATTCTCTGGGGAGCGGGCGGACGCTCCTTCGAACGGCTCCCACCTGCCCGGTGCCGAGCTGTCCCTGCTCGGTGGCATAGAATCATAGAATCATAGAATCATCTCGGTTGGAAAAGACCTTTAAGATCATCAAGTCCAACCACTAACCTAACCTTGCCATCCCAACTAACCAGCCTTGCCATCCCAGCCTAACCTTGCCATCCCAACCTAACCTTGCCATCCCTCGCTGCGAGGGACGGGATGCCCTTCTGCTGGTCCCAGCTTTCTCCGGGCATCGCTCCGTCCTGCTCAGGTCTCACCCTCCTCCTCTGGGCACGGAAGGAGCAGCAGCATGGAGCTGAAGCGGCAAAAGGGGCCCAGGCTGCAGCAGAAACATGGAGTTCAAAGGCTCCTTGTCCCCATCACCAGCTTCCGACAGCATCAGAGCAAGGACACGGCGCGGGTGCCACCAGGTCTTAACATGGGGACAGACACCCACTGCAAGGAGATGTCCCTCTGCTACCCCGGAGCAGGGCGTTCGTTCCAGCGTCCCCAGGCAGGGTGTCCTGGGACGGCTGCTGGTCCGTGGTCTCCTGGACAGAAGAACATCCGCTCTCCTCCCCCTGGGTCCTCTCCCTGCCCTTTCAAATGGTTTCCACAGGAACCAAGAGTTTGCCACCTCTGGCCCTGGGTTAGCGGGAAAAGGAGCAGAAGCCAAGCCCTGCCTTCAGCCAAGCCCTGCCTGCTGCCAGCCCTCCACCCCCCTCGTCACTCGTAATTAATAAAGCATCTTGTCAGTGCTCATCTCGCCCAGCGAGGAGGCGCAGCAGCCTGAACGCCTCTCCCCCTTCCACCCTACGTGCCAAAGGGCCATCGCAGGCGGCGCGAGGAAGCGTGTCTCAGCCCGCCGTGAAGAACTCAGCGAAGGTATTACTGAAGCTCACTGCTGTGAGCAGAGGATTCAAACCTGGCGAGGAGGAGCGGGCAGGATCCAGCCCTGGCTTGTGAAGTATGAAGAAACCAGAGCGTTGATTATTCCGGACTTAATGGGAGGGAGGGGATCATGCAGTTTTAATGAATATTTAAAGGCGTGACATTGGTATCAAAAAGCCATAATGCTCAACACCACCCCCAGAATCGTTAACGAAGTGCTGCAATAGCTTTGACTGCGCTCAGCAAACTGTGATAACATGAGGATGTGCTGTACCAGCGGGTTGTAACGGGAGACCCGGATGGGCTCCATCTCTTTAGGGACACCTCATCTCCGCAGTGACCAGCCACCGGTCGTCCCCCCCAGGATAACGAGGAGCTTTGCTGCCCTTGTTCTGAGTTTGCGGCGTGGTGCTTATTGCAGCACCCCACGGCTCACTGAGAAGGGCTGTCCGAAGGATCGGGGAGCGCTGACAGCCGATGCCCCTTGCACCTCGCTATGAAGGCATCGTTAATTTTCAGGTAGCCAGAGTGGCAGGGGGAGGGAGGGAGGGAGGCTGGGGTGAGAAGAAGAAAGCAAAACATGGAAACAGCAAAACCTCATAAATTAGGCTACCAGAACCTAGAATAAAGGTATAAAGGAGAAGGCAGTCAAGCACAGCATCAGATGACAGGAGATTTAAGACAGAACTGCTGCCTGCTTGGCTTCTCTCTGTCGACTACAGAGGATGCCCAGATGCTCACGTAAGTAACTGAAATGGTGAAGTTGTAGAGCTGGTGGGATTGCTAGGGCCAAAGATGGGACCTGTGATGGTGGCCCCTGGGAAACAGGCAGAGAGCACTCAAGGAGGCTGTCATGGAGGCTGTCCATCAGCCATCAGTCAGTGTCATGAACTTCTCGTCCCAGCAAGGTGCAGGCTGGAGCTCCACAGCAGTGGGATGTGGTTCCACAGCACCTACCGGAGTGGTCCTGAGAGGATGCTCCGGAGGGCTCAGGCACCCCAGCTCCCTCCAGCATCCCGACGGATGAGATCTGCGTGCCCCCCCTGTCCCTGCAGCTTTTCTCGAGAAGAAAAATGAACACGTGGGCAGGAAGTGGATGGCTCCACGGGGCACACTGACCCACACAGCACATACTGAAGCTGGTTTTGCAGCACGAATTTCAGGCTAAACTTGAGGACAAACCAAGTCCCGCAGAGCCGAGCCTAAAACACAGCAACCGCAATACATCTGCTGGTGAATTCAACCCTGCGGCCAAGGCTTGCAACGCCGGCGAGCAAGAACGATGGAAGAAACATCAGGAAACACAGCGGTGGCCGGATCTGCTGGACCAAGGAGCGCTGCCCGGTTCTGCCGGCAGAAAGCAAGGCGAACAAGGCAGTCATTGTCAGCGGAGCCTTCAAAAACATGTCCCTAAGATGGGCACCCATTTATGAGATGGGATCTCATTTTTCTGCATAGCTTTCAGGAGGAAATGAAGCGTGGAGTGGAGAACACTGGTGACCATCTGGCCATTCACAGCCCATCAGTTTGTTATGACACCGAACACATAATAAAGCACAAAAGATTGCACAGGAGGTAGAGAGAAAGCGCTTTGATATATTTTTTTTTTCCTTGCCACTGAAGCCTGCTCTTCCCTTGCACCACATGCACGCACACCCTCCGTTTCAGCCGGCAACGCATTCGGTCCTTCGACAACTCCCCCCGTGAGACTTTCATTCGCAGCCCGGCACAAAGCGATATTCAAATGGCTGCGCCAGGATCTGAAGAGAAAATGGAAACTTTCTTGTGTGAGAACCTTACAAAAGAGATCAAAGGAACCTAAATGGCCAGGGGAGGGCAGGGAGGGAGGGAGCGGGGGACTGACGCCTTCTCCTCTGAAGGGAGGAGGAATTCCCAGGAAGATAATAAGACGGCGTTAGATGATCTGAAGGAGAGCCTGCGACACGAAAGGACGTTACGGCTGGAGCAAGGGCAGAGCCCTGCGCTGGGACATCTCTGCCCACGCGGCTGCTGTGGCGGGACGAGGAGCACCGCTGGCCGCAGGAGAGCGGACGTGGTCTCAGTCCCAGCCTCCCGCTAACTCCTTGCCTTACAACAGGAAGCATCGCCCAGTCTCCCCCCTCCCCAGTTTCCCACCTATAAAGCGTGCCTCCTTCAAAAGACAAGGGGCAAGTTAATTTGTGCCTTCAGGCACTTCTAGGGCCCCTACATAAAGGCAGCAAGTACCTGGCCTGGCGCGCTTTGAGGACGCCGTATTGTCCTAGCCCTGTGCTAACTTCCTCTCCAGCCAGGCTTTTGATAACCCGCTCTTTGCTTTTATTCTCTTTACGGATGTAATTTGCATCGCTGACATCTTGACAAAGATAAAACCCACAGTCTCCCATGTCAGTCATTATCGGTGTTTTCTTCCCAGCCAAACCTGAACAGCAATCATTTGTACCTCTCAGCTGGAAAATTCAGGCAAAACAAGATTCAGAGGAAGGAAAAGCTGCTTCCAGAAGGAGGGTGAGCGAAGCTGGGATGAGTCCAGCTGCCTGGCCAGGGTCTGCCGTTACCTTCCCAGGGGAAGGACGGGACCCCAAAAAAAACCCCATCAAGCACTTTATGGATGGGCAACACAGGTCGGGGTGCTGGACACTGCAGCTCATGTCTAAGGGCTACACCGAGGACGCACTGGCCACACTTCTCCATACCGCTGCCCACTTCTGTGCTGATGCCGAATGCAGGAGCATCCTCCTTGCACAGCGAGGCTGGGCCTCTCATTACCATTTTCGGGACAAATTCTCATCTCGGTTCCCCAGGTGAAAACCCACAGTAAATCTGCCCCAGACACACTCCAGCACTAGACCAGCTGCTCAAGAGCTGATGTTCAAATCTCCAAAGAAACTGAAAACTGCCAATCTGTAGCAATGAGAGGTTGTGCTACCTTCCCTCCTCTCATCCAATTGCTGCCAGGAGCCGTCACCAGTATTCAATAGCTGTAGTTTTACAACTTCATAGATTTTCCAAGTAATTTCTTTTGGCTCTGCCTGCCTGCCTCCTGGCTATCAGCTTTGTGTTTGGGTTTAGTAGACCTCTGCTACATGCACCACGCGCAGAGCTGTCCTGCAGCAGCTCTAACGGGTTTGTATCAGTACAGTGAGGTTGTTCTTAATGCCTGGGTTGGTGTTTCTGAACAAGGGGACTCGTAGGTGTGCCCACCCCCGGGGCAGCTGGGAGGTCCCCTCACTGTATTGCTCACCCAGAAACCCAACTGCAAAAGAAACGCTGAATTTTCACCTCCTCTCATGTCTGACCAGCACCTGGGACTCAGGAGGCATCAGCATCCCTATCTAAACACCTTTTCCACATTGCTCCTCGTTGCTCCCAAGGCAAAGGGGAAACGGGATGCCAGCACCCAGGGATCACGGCTGCGGCACAAGCGGTGCGGTGCCGGATCAGCGCCAGCGACTCCCGGGACCTGTCAGGTGAGCATCAGGGCTGGAGCAGGGCACTTTCCCCATCACCACATGAAAGGTTCAATTAGCTCACTCCGGCAGGAGGTGTATAATTTTAGATTCAGGATATCATCAGTCAATGGTTAATGAGTGAACTGATGAGAACGCGAGATGCTTTAAGTGGACTAGCTTGAAGAGGAGGTGAGTGCCTGTAATCAGGGATGGATTACTGCCATTCAGAGCACGCTGCCAGCTGGGTTTGCCTTCTGAAATACTTGCCTGGCTCCCCTCACCATGGAGACTGGTCGCACGGAGCATGCGGAGGGGATTTGTTTGGTTTCTTGAGTGCTGATCTCCACTCTGGGCTGGATCACCCTTTAAAAGTGGCATTTCAGGACAGTTGCTACGGGGAAGGGAAGCAACCTGCATCTCCTGGGCCTGGCACCCAAAGGGTGCTTTACTCACAGGGTGGCAAGGGGCTCAGATGCAGTGTCGACTGCTAAAGAAAACAGTCTCATGGACTTTTTTGGAAGTGGCTTTAGACTTACTTGTGCCACTTCAGTTGGAGAACAATAATCTGACTGATATCCACTCCTGGATATCGCTGCAGGAGCAATATCTATCACGCAGAGGGGTCCAATATGAGACCAGTGCCCATGTCCCCATATCACTAAGGACTATGCAGGGGTGAGAGATGAATTTGGCTGATTAACTCAACCTAGGCTTTCTGCTGAGATGTACAAGTACGATAACAAGTAACAACCAGTGCCTGCTAAACCAAATAAATGCCTGTGACGGAGTGGGAAACCATTGCAACCCGTGCAGCTGAGGCCTCAGCTGAATGAGGTTGCCACTCATCTGCGTGGTACACAGAGACATATACCCTCATGGAAAACCACGTATCTAGAAAAGAAGTCCTTTGCCTGATACCACCAGAGAAACAAAGTCAGCACCTGTCCAACCCAACCCATCACAGTGCCCAGGCGACATGTAGAGCCGGTGCAGAGGGCACAGTGACATGGGCATCACCACTCCCCAAGCCCCAGGTTTGCTCACCTTGTACAACGAGCCTGCCCTGTGCGGTCCTTCGCACCCGAGTGCCGGGTTTGTTCGCGGCACATACATAGATGCCAGAATGCTGCACGGTGAGGTCTGAGATCATGAGATTTCCTGTCCCCAGCACCTGGATCCCCTCCACGCCAATCGGGCGGCCATCTGAAAGAAGGGGAAAAGGAGAAGAGTCACATGCTGGACCTTTGCGTGAACTTCTGCAGGGCACAGCCCTCGGTGAAGTCCAATCAAAGTGCTTACGGAATGGTGCCATGCTCTGCTACTGGGATTTGCCAAGTAAAGTCAATGGGGTTTAGCTGATGCTCTTAGCAGAACTCCCTTCTGGAGAAAACCAGGATCCTCAGTCAGATGTTAGCCCAAAACCATACTTTGTGCTGCTTAGAAAACCAAGGTACCATCACAGGAAACGCAAAAGCTTTCAACCATGTCTTCAGATTAAGATAAAGCACCCAGAACGCTTTTCAATAGAATGGTTAAACCACGTTAAATCGTATCAGCTTCTGTGAGTTCTTACATTAGTCTGACCAAAGATCCAACCAGCTCAACGGCCTGCTCCCAACACAGACGCTCTGGGAAGGAGAAGACCAGCCAACCTACAGCAGTACTTCCCCGATCCACTCTCCCAGCCACCAGCAATTCATGACTTGAGGATATCCTGAGCCTTTTTGCTTGCTAATCTTTGATAGATTTTTGTAGCCCAGGTCTGTCTCACTGTTTTTGGAAACTATGTGAAAGCTGGATTTTCAATCCCTTAGCTCTTGAACTCACAACAGCTCAGGGCCAAGGAGCCAAACGCTGAGCTGGATGGTTAGATGTGCTCAGCTGCTCTGGCTTGGAAGCGCAACTGGAAGGGGCTGTCTTCATCCCGAGTGCTGGGTCTGAGGCAGGCTGAAATAGCTCAGTATCAGGGAATTCACCTTTTTCCAACAAAGCTTGTTTTCGCTGGAAAATTCCCGGCCAGCTCTAATTACAATGTGTTTCATTAGTATCAGGCTATTGCTTTTTATTGTTTCATTGGTTTGTGTTTTGAGACACTGGCTGACAAACGCAGCTCTAAATCAGTCCTAGCATGTGTCCGGGTGTCTGAGCAGAGCGGCAAGGCAAGGGAGTAGTTTTACTGGAGGAGCAGTTAAAGGGAGCACACTTTCATCAGGTGGGAAATGGGAATCCAGGTTCCTCTCTCGCCTTTCCTCATGAAAGAGTTCAAAGAACCTATAGAAATGGGATCAGCCTTGGTGATCTCCCCACCTGACCATCCTACGAGCCCTCCATACGTGTGTGCTCTGCAACAACAGAAAAGCCTGTGTCTTGTGCTTCAAAGTTGTGGCTAGTGAAAGGAAAAATTAATCTGAGAAATGCCTCCTGGGAGATCTGTTGGTCTGTGCCGTAATCTTGCTAAAGAAATGGAAGCAGCCTAATAAAACCAGACCTGCTCTGTAGGAAGCGACGGTCAAGGGGGAAGACCTGAGATGCTCTAGCTGGTTTCCATTCCTGTTGGCCACCTCCCAAGAGATGTTAGATAACAGCCCTCCAACCTGTTTCAAAATGCATCATCATCCAGCGGGCAGAACAGTTGCCAGGGACCTTTAGTACTGAAGGACCTCAGGCTGGTTACCAATATTCACGGCACACAACCACTTCAGTGGCTGCTTCTGGTGTAATCCAGCAATGGGAAACCTTCATGGACAACACAGAGGGAAACACAAGTTGCCATGGGTCTGCTGCAGTCACTCCGAGACACCCCCATTATCCCCAAGGATTTCCTTCATAGCCTCTGCTGTACACCAGCGTGGTCCCTAACTGAGATGTGGCTGATGCTTGACCTCAAGCCGGCTTCATGCTTCAACATAGACAGGCGTCCAGGGCTAGTTAAAAGTTATCTTGCAATTGTATGCTTTAGATGGAATATCGCACTTTGCATAATAAAGAATATTATGAGGATTTGGGCCATTCATAACCAACAGGTTCTGGAATAGATTGAGAAATCATGAAGGCAAAGCAGCACTCAAGGAGAAGGACAAATTAACCATCAACCCAGAAATGGCACTTCGCAACCTGCTGCCCAGCAAGCGCTTGGATGCCCGTGAAAAGGCACACGATGGGATGGAGAGCAAGTGTCTCTGGCAGCACTAGCGAGAGAGCGCACGTTCATCAGCTCACAAGCCTGAGCCATGGAAATGAGGGATCCCGTTTCAGATTAACGGCTAGGAAACACCAGCAAAACATGGACCGAAAGCTGTGAAGCACTTCACAAACATATCCCCTGCCATGCTCTTCATATATCATTTTTCAGGAAATTTTTAAACTTAAACTTCATTAGGCAGGCAATGCCAGACAACTTCATTGTTTGTATTATTTGCAAAGAAAAATGCTCAGGTCTTTTAGAGAGAGAGAGAAAAACAATGTCATTAAATGATTAAATGATCACATAGCTGGCCAAGCCGCTGTGGCAGTAAATGGCTCAGTCATAAAAAGGACAGTAAAACATGACCTGTCCCACATTTAATGAGCAATAAGAAGGAACCATTCCTTTCAAACATCACTTGAACTGAAGTGTAAAGAGGTCTGAATTAAATTCAAATTGAACTTGATTTCATCTTTTAAATTAGACCTTTTAGAAGTCCATATTTACAATAGGCGTAAAAATCAAATCTCTCTCTCGAGGGAGGGACGGGACCGGTGAAAGATGCGAAGTGGCCATACCTAGATGCTTCATCATGTCATTGCCTTAAGAAATACCGCAGAGATGTGACTTGAATGTCAGTAGTTTTATTGTACTACTTATAAAGTGCTACATACTTTAAGCATGCAAAGACCCAGCCTGCAGCAGGTACTCCACACGATCCAAATACCAGCATTGATGCACCCTCAGTTGCCTCTCTAGCTCCAACTACTAATTAGAGGTGTGGTGGTCTGAACATACGACTCTGGTCAACCAAGAATCTTTCATTTCCCTGGAGAACAAAGCTCTTCTCCGAGAAGAAACCTCGGGAGATCGGCCATTTGATTCAGAGAGCATGGCCACCTCTCTCAGCCAGCAAAGATCACCGTGCTAGATCATCCCATATGCCCCTTACTCAATTCCTCCCTTCCAATGAGCGCTGAAGAGGCTTTCTAGAGAAATATCTCAGCTTCCCTTACTCTACTGTGCCTGACTCAACCTGAGCCATCCTGTGATCGCTTAGAAGCTCTTCAGCTAATATCAAGTCCAACTTAGTAACACTGACAACACATATAAATAATACAGAGCGTTCACACCAGAAATCCCTCGCATCCAGAAAGCTCAGCACTTCGTAGAAGTGCTGTGCAGAGAGACTCATATCTCACACCTGCTTTGCAAAGGTTGCTATCTACTTTAACCCTGTTTCACCTACCCAGAGACCTGAAGAGTGGCTTGGATCAAGGGATCTAAACCCTGAAAAACCCACCTTCCTGGCACCGCTTGCCATCACCAAGTCATCTCTCTGTGGAGGAGATCCGAAAGACTGCAAAAGCTAACACTGCTGCTCAGTTCCCAAAGCTCCCAGGACCCACACAGGCTTGAAACTGCTGCTCCTTCATTATCACCTTCTACTTCTTTTCATGACATTAAAAGCAGAAAATTTGAGGGCTGCAAACAAGCCAGGCTGGGTGGAAATGTCTGACAGATTCTCCCTGTTGATGAGGGCCAACGCGGGAAGTTCAGCTGGTTGTGAAGGGCAGATGGAAAACTGATGAATAAAGGAGACTTTCTCCAAATGGGAGATGCTCCCAAAGGATGTCCCGGCTATGGATGAGTAGAGGCTTCCAGGTTCCCCACGGGGCGAAGTCTGGATGAAAGACGCCTGAGGTTTGAGAGCCGCATTATTTATTTTTCCAAGGTGCATGTGATACTTTCTGGAGTCCATTCTCCGCCTGCTAACCAAGTGATTGGCACACCGGCACCAATTACGGAGACCCGTTAAAACATGCCAGGCGATATGAATATGCAACAACACGAACGCCTTTCTTTTACAAGTAGCAAGTAGAAAGAAAGTAACAACTTTCTAATGTTGATCATTTAGGTCTTTTGTGAATTCTTTGTATTGTGCCATAGTAGCCTTCCACTTTTTAGACACATGGGTCTCCTGCTCCGGCCGACACCGGGCACCGTGGATTAGCATATTTAGAGTACATTGCAACAGTTGACTATTCAGTATGTGAAGTGGTGAAATTTACTCTATTATTTCTAAACACTTACGGGAACGGTGCTCCTGTCAACCAGTCAGCCATCTATTGCAAGCTTCTGTGTCCAATAAGTTACCAATTAATTGGCTCCTACAATTGTTGTATAGTTTACTTCTTGAATGGCTCCCTCTTTAGTAATTTCCTTCCCATTGTGCGACCCTTTCTGACAACTTCTGTATAACGCTATCAGATAATCATTGTCTTTTCTCTCTCGCCTCACTTTTCTATATCTCTCTAAATAGTTTATTATTCTGCCTCGGTACCTTTTATGGAGGCCAGCTCAGTGGCCTGTCAGTTAAAGGGTAAGGATACATTAAAATCGTCATTCATTCAAAGGGCTTTGCAGTAAGTGCCCAGGATATTCATTTGTGCGCACATACAGGTCCGAGCCTGAAGTGCGTAGCTCTGAAAGGAAAAGCCCTATCTTCCCTGAACAAACCCTTAATGATTTTACATTTCTCTCCGAGCCTGCTCCTCTAATGAATGTTGACATTTCATGCACGGCGAGACACAGGAATTCTGTTTGCGGTCAGGGGCTACAACATATTCCCAAGGAAATTAAATTCAAAATTGATTGTGTGATGCTCAAAAACTGGCCCAGAATTTGAATGATTTCCTTCACGCAAAGTATAACTACCTTTCCCACTGAAAAGCAGCCAGGTTTTAGCAAAGCCAAAGCAAGAAGTGCAGAAGTTGTTTATGGCTTGCTTTCCCCTGCACCAGAAAACCGTAAAAGCAAAATTGTTCTTTTGCTCCTTTCTGACAGAAGAAATGCCCCAACGTCAAAAAGGTGAGCAAAGAGTTTGAGGGAGACACTCAGAAATGGCGGCATGCCCTGTGCAAAGACCTGGCACAACGGCAACGCCAAGATTCTCCTTTATTTTGACCAAGCAAGAAAGATGTTCGCATGTAATTGACTTTTTTTTTTGTTTCAATTAAGCCTATTGCTAAATCAGCTGCAAGCCTCTACGACTATGTGGCCATGATTTTTTCTTTTTTATTTCTGGGAGTGGATTGAAAGTGGTTTTTTTTCTAAGTTAAATAAATTATCTGGTTATTTAAGCTAAATCAGCTCTGTAGGAGGAACTTCAGGAAGAAGACGTCACACGGGAGGAAACCACACGTACAGAGGACAGATGCTCAGAGGACCTCTCTGTCCAGCGTAAACCCCTCTCCCTCCTCCTCATCACATAGACACGGAGACGTGAAAGCGCTTCCGAAACGTCTACAAAGAGAAGACAAACCCACCGACTCATCAGAGAGCCTGCAACGCCACGTCGCTGTCGAGATCGGTGTAATGCTAAACAAGATCTTGCGATGCTTTGGACGGGAAACATTCCTGCTGAAGGGCAGGAGAAAGAACGGGATCTCTTTCCCGTTCAGTAGCTCGAATTCTGCTGCTGTGCTGCAAAGCAGCGTGGAGAGGGTATTTATTTTTGTTGGAAGGCAATGCCAAGCTCAGACCATCCAGACAAACATCGCACAAAGCTATTACATCTTCATTATTGCACCGCTCTATAGAGACAAGTGTTTTGAAGAAGGTAATAAGCACTTATAATTAAGGCAATTATAAAGTAGTTTATTATAGTTGAGCGCTAACGTAGAGCCGCCTTGTGTCCAACAGAACCAAAACAGTGATACAGCGTATCTGGGGAATTTTTAAACCAGCATCAATCTGACGGTTATGGCTCTGGAGGAAAAAAAAGCAGTTAGTGGCAGACACCAGCTGATTTTACAAGCCAGCAGAGGATGCAAACATGGAGAAATTGTGCGATTGATGCTGGAAACGTGTCCTCGTCCCCTGGCAGACAGTTCTGGAGTGGGAAGTCTCTCCCCTTCCATGAGCTGGACCCTGACCCTTGGAGAGCCATGGGGATGAAGTCCCACAGCCAGCACAGCAGCACGCGACAGGATAAAGATAAAGATAAGGATAAGGATAAGGATAAGGATAAGGATAAGGATAAGGATAACCCCTGTTTGTGCTTCACGGCCACCATGGGGCACTCAGGGACATTAGTATCCCCAAAATGATGTGACCTCGCAGACCGCAAATGCTTGGGAAATACTAACTGAACCCAAGCCACAGTGTGCACAGGCGGAGTTACGAGCTCCGGAAGATAAAACAAGAGCCGTCAGCTCTTTGCTCAGCATGGATTTTCTGTGTCGCTCTGAGCAAAATAGTTTCCGAGCTGCTATCACAAAGTTAGAGCCTGAAATAGCGCTTGCTTTCAGACTGGGAGAAACATGGCTCTTTGCTCTTCCTCGCTTGTATGATGCCATCAGACACTGCCTCTGGTTTCCATGCTGATTAAAAAAAATAATATCATGGACCCCAGCAGCAAGCATTTGTTTTTTTGGAGCTTCAGACACACTACTTTAAACACTCTCTTCCCCCAAATTTTTTTTTTAAAACTCCCTGAGCAGGCAGCAAGTTTCTTTGAAGTCTGTTTTACGTGAAAGGTGTTTGTGTATGATTTTGCTTCAATAGGCCAACAGTGGTGATGTTTTTGATGCAGCTGAAGAAGATGCTGTCACTCGAGGGAAGATAAAATTATCACCTTTCATGAAACATCTCCAGGTTTATCCAACCCCCTTCTCTAACAGGTGAAAACAGGATCTTGGCAGAGAGAAAAAACAAAGTGTAGACATGAGGATAAAAAGCACTTCAACCCTACAATTAACTTCACTGGGAAGGGAAAGGGTGAATCACTTGTTGCATAAAACAGTCAGTGGCACCCACCTATTTCCCAGGCAAAGGCAATGGAGAGGAGGAGGAGGAAATCCCGGTCACCCCGGGACTTACCTAGGCGGCTCCAGGAGACGATGGGCCGGGGATTGCCCGTTGCGATGCACTCCAGCACAGCGGTCTGGTGCACAGTCAGCGTGAGGTTCTCCGGACCGACGAGAATCATGGGGTCCTTGTAAACGGTGGAGTGGGAGCCTGCGAGGACAGCATCGTTGTTAAAAGGCATCTGATTCTCTCTTGTTTAATGGAAACACCGAGGGCTTAATGCATCCTCGAAGTACAAATGACGTGGCTGGTGTAATCCTCAATAAATTTGAGTTGTACATCAAACAAAAGGAGCGCAACGTTCACACGGCAGTCGTATTGTCTGACCGTGTTTTAGGGTGCACTGATATTCCTGGGGAAAACCCCTCGGATAAGCGAGCCAGCCACAAGCAGCCCTGCTAACACCCAGATGCGGGCAGCACAAAGAAGGAACCGCGCTGTGAACTGCAGCGAGCGGGTGTGCGTGAAAAACCGTGTTACGTAGGGATGACACAAAGAGCAGGCCAGCTCGTGCAGGGAGGAATGCCAATAAATGAAGGAGGTGCTTTATCTTGCAGCATCTCAAGCCATAAAGTAATCTGTGAAGTCCACAATGCCCAAATCTGCCTCTCTGCCAGCATCCTCTCTTGCTGCTGGCATCCTTTGCTCCCAGGACACAGAGAGTGATGGAGGTGCCAGTCCCTGACTCCTGCTGAGGACCTTTTTGAGAATGAACTCAAGGAAACTCCTCTGATGACTGCAGTCCACAGGGTGGTCATGTCCTCACCTGTCCTGGCCCACTCTGGTGTAACTGGGTGCAGGGAGAGGATGCAGCCCACTGCTCTGATATAATCATGATACAATCATTGCTCATGATGAAACACTAATCATTTATTTGCACTACAGTAGCACCAAGTGGCAGCAAGCAAGAATGAAACCCATCATACAAGATGACGCAAAGACCCATAATAAAATAAAACCCTGGCAACAAGGACTCTGGAAACCAGGCAGGCACAGGACAATCAAAAGAAACTACATTTCACCAGACAGGAGAACAAAAACTTCATCCTGTGTCAGGTACAACACAGCTGAACCCACATCTCCTGAGTCCCCCAAAAGTGCCTTATCCCTGGGCCAACGCTCCCGTCAGCCTTCACTCCTATTTGTTGGGAGCAGGAGAGGAGGAAGAAAGGAGATATTCTCCATCAGTAAACAGGAACACTGAGAATTTTGCCCAGAAAGCAAACTGTACCCTGCATCCCCAGCAGCGTGACCAGCAGGTCGAGGCGGGGGGGATTCTCCCCTCTACTCCACTCTGCTGAGACCCCTCTGCAGTGCTGCATCCAGCTCGGGGGTCCCCAGGACAAGAAGGACATGGAGCTGTTGGAGCGAGTGCAGAGGAGGCCACTAAGATGATCCGAGGGCTGGAGCACCTCTGCTATGAGGACNTGATAACCTCTGCATTAGTCTTCTCCCCATTTCCAACAAGAGCTGGGTTACACTCCGGAAATGCTGAGGTCAAGCAGTGTTTAAGGAATTCCAACAATCTGACAGTTGCTGCTGGCAAAAATGCTCTGTATACCTGCAAAACTACTTGGGCTGGTCGTGTCCCCCTGAGAAGGAGAGGGGCACAGGGAGGTCTGGGGACCTGAGCTCTGCCATGGACCAGGCTTTGCGTAGGGACCATCCCACTCTGACTCACGTACATGGACTTTCTGATGTCCAAAAAGCTTGTTAAAGAAAAACGATCCACCAAAACCCATCTGAGAGGGCTTTTCTCCAAGCAAAAAATTTCTTTTCTTCCTGCACTTTTTAGCGTTCCCCTTTCACAGCAGCTCCGGGGCTGAAGTCAGGGTATTAGCAGGGGGATTTCGCAGTGGTCCAAGGGCACGCACAGATCAGAGCGGCTCGTTTGTTAATTGTTCCTACAGGGGCTAAACGTTAAAGCGACTCAGAGGTTGTGTCTAAACGGGCAAAACCCAAGAAAAATCACCGTGTCAGTGTGACTTAAGAGCTGACTTTCTCCCTAAATGCTTTTCACTGCAAGCCATAAAATGCAGATTTTTTGATGAGAACCAGAATGCACAATAAATTCATATGACCGGCTGGTTAACCCCAAGAGATCTGAAAAACAATACCTTCCCCCTCAGTACCTCGGAGTGCCTTTAAAACCCATGTAGATTTATTGTTCTAAATCACAATACTAAATGTTCACGCTTAGAATAATACGATATTATCATCGTATTATATAGCGATTTCAATATTTCAAAACACAGAGAAATGAAATGAATTTCCAAGGTCATCCAAGAATATCAGTAAACAGGAGCTGAAACCAAAGCAGAATTTAGAAAATACTCTATTTTGGCAATAAAAATTGAAAAAAAATCACACTCTTTGATTTATATTCTGAGTCCTAAATATGCATTCAGGTTTCCGAGTGTGGGTTCAGCTCCCTGAGTTTGGCCAAATCCTGCCCAGCTCTGGAAGTGGCATTTCCACCGCTGCTCGCTTTCTCCTGCAAAGGCCACGTAAAGGTCCCTTACGGATCCGCTGCCTCCTTGATGCCGAGCCCAACGCCCACGGCAGTGCCAGCTCCAGTGCCAGAAGGGACGGTGACACGGTGCTCAGACACCAGCACCATGCAAAGGGGTTGACCGTGCCCGACCATCGAAGAGGAGGTTTCCTTCTACAACCAGAAAAGCTCTTTGATGCAGGGTCAGGAAGGAAGGAGTGACAAATCAAGAGGCTCGTGGCAGGTGAACGCTGCTGGAGCACAACGGGGTTCAGGGCAACGCGGCGGGGGGATTGTTTTGAAAGGGAAAAAGGCTCTAATGATGCCCAAGGTCCCCAGGGACTCTGCCAGCAGCAGTCGCGAGGATGGGGAGGTCCCCGGCACCACCAGGAGTGACAGGCACTCCGGCAGGGATGGGAGCGTCGCCAGCACAGGCTGTTAGATCTTGATCAAAAGGACAGCAGCAGAGAGAGCCGCAGCTCACGCTGGAAAGGTGTCAGCGCAGGCAGCCCCTCGGGAGCACCTCCGCTAAGCAGGCACTTGAAAATAATCAATCAGCAGGGCTGGAAGACATATCCGTGCCGCTCGCTGCCAGCAGCCCCACCACCGCTGCCGGCGAGAGGAATGAAAGTGCTGCGAGCAGGCTCCTTCGTCCCCCAGAGGCAGCCACCCTCCTCCTCCTCCTCCTCCTCTCCAGCCGGGCTGCGGCAGGGGCTCCCAGTGCCCATCTCCATCCTCTCCCTCCTCCTTCCTCACCCAGCGCTCGGTTTGGAAACCCCGGTGGGTGAAGCACTGGCTGCAGTCGCTGCCCCATTAAGAGGAGAGGGAACCCTCCCACCACGATGAAGAGCAGAGAACACCATTCCCTTTACCCCTCTACACAAGAGGGATGGACAAATTTGCAAGATTAGCGCTTACCCCATCACGCCTAACGACGTGCATGCAACAGCACTCGCGTTAGCTCAGTATTTACCGACACAACACCCGCATCAGTGAACCAACGTCTCCGTGTTACCTCTGCGGCACACCGTCGCCTCTGCCGCTGCGCCAAAGCCCGGGGTTAACATCCTACCACATACCTGCTGTCTTGGTCTAACAGATATTTATGTGCAAACACCACAGAGCATAAATCTTTCTCCCTGAGGTGCAACGGGTTCTCCGTGGGCTGAGAGCACGCAAGCGTCCCGTTACAGCAGCTCTGAAGGTCCAAGCCCTTCAAGAGACACTTACACTTACGGTGCCCGTTTTCATCATTCGACTGCTTTAAGGAAGAGAAAACCCACAAACGTTTCACAGACAGGAAACCTGGAAAATATCTATCTGAAATGAGGGATGGTCAGATGAGAACAACTAGCACTTTCTGCCCTGCGAGAAATAATAACTCAGACCAGTAAATTGACGCACAGAACTTCACCGCACTGGTAATTTACTGGTCCCTTTTCCCTCCGTGTGGCCACCGTTCCCATCGATCAAGAAAACAGATCAGTACCAGGCATCAAAAGCTCCCGGGTCTTTCAGAACCAGTTAACCCTCTTGCTTTCCTCCTCAGAGTTGATATACACGGCATCACTCTTTCCTCAGCTTCACCCCATTTCACACGTGCTGCTTTTTTTACAGTCGGCAGAGACTAATCTGACACTCGGTACAGGCGCTGGGTCTCCTACTCCAGCAGCACTGGCCAGGCAGCGGTTTCGGAGGGCGAAGGCAGGCTGTGAGGTAGGAGCGTACGCTGGCAAGCCTCCAGCCACCGGGTACCAGCAGTTATGGGTATCTGCTGGCCAGGAGGAGCACAGCTCACCGCAGGGGAAAGTCCCTTTGCTGCAAATAAAAAAAAGCTCCCAGAGAAACGCACACCCAGCCAGCCCTGTGCACATTTCCCTTGCCTCTTATCTCCAAAACTGTCGTCTCCATTTCCGCAGGGAATCTAGGCTGGTCCCTTACCCAAGAGCCATGGACACTTCACCACCGCTGTCAGAGGGGGCCACAGTGGGTACCCAGCATCTCAGGGGGGTTCCAACCTGCACGGAGTCCTGCATCTCAGAGGCCACCCTGCCAGGTGACTACTTCTTTGGCACTCTTACCTTCTCTGAAGGTAACCCACAAATGCTCTGCCAGGAAAAGCAAGCTGTCCTGTTTTCATACGAGGAGGTTGAGCATATCAGAGGCTTTTCTAAGAAGAGGGCACAAAGGTGTCCTGCACTCCTGGGTGCTCGATCGGGCTGGGTTGTATGATTTGACTTAATACTTCCCACTTCCTTCATACTAGGAGCAGCTACTGAAACATCAAGGGAGATTTCTGAACCTAAAAGCGTTTTACATTAAAAAGACGGACAAACAAAGCAAGCCTAACTAGAAGGTGACAATCTAACACCAGGTTTAGAAATGGGCTGATGAGTTATTGCTCAAAGGGGCTCTAAGAGGTCAGCCTGGGTCCCACACGGACAGCTAACAGGGTCCGGAAGGCAGCAGAGCCACGGAAACCTGGTTGTGTATTTGTACCCTAATCCTTCCTTCCCTGCGCCCAGGGTCATCGCTTCCACGTGCCGTTCTGTGCGCTTTCACAAACAGGCCAAACGCGCGCACAAGCAGAGCGTGGATGTGGGTCGCTTTGGTTCAGCACGTCCTACCTCCGGCAGCATGAAACCAAACTGCAAGTGTGCGATTTTGGCCATTTTTTTGGGGAGAGGAGACCATAAGGCATTGTCATTTCTCCAGCTGGAGCTTTCAGAGGTGAAAACCTGGTTCAGCCACTGACTTGAAATGTGAAGGGAGAACCAAGTCAAAATTCAGCCTGGGGTGCTCAGGGCTTCTCCTTCTCCTCTTCCAAAGAAAGGTTAGCCCGCTTTCAGTCGCAATGCAATGCTAACAGCCTGCAGAACATAATTCCCCCATTAGATAAATAATTGATTACCCTGTGTGCGGCAATTACTTCCAGAGTGGGCAGGTCTCATAAGGAAATGATGAATCTCCCACATTTCCAAAAGAATTTATTTAATGTAAAGCTGCTGTAACTCATTTTCTCACAGTCCTTCCTCTACCCAGAAACTGGTGCTAATTTAAAGGCAGAGAGACAGATTTATCTGCTATCAAATGGACTGATCTGGCAGGAACTAATAACAACCCAGAATAAGGAAGGTGCTACGGCTGGACAGAGGGATGTTCTCGGTGCTGTTAGCCCGAAGCTCACTTAAACCATCCCGGCCCAGAACAGCAGTAGGAAGAAGACGACAGAAAGACGGTCAGGACGGCATTTACTGGTACTGACCTGACACAGTGAGTCTGGCCTCCCGGCTGAACTTCACGTTAGCAATATTGGTAGCGACGCAGTGAAAAATCCCACTGTCTTCTGCCCTCAGTCCTGTAATCTGCAGGACCCCCTTGGGAAGCAGCGTGTACCTGCGGGAAGAGAAAAGCAGAAACAAAAACTTGCAAAGCAGGACACGATGTGAAAGCAGGTTGCACACCCAGCCGGGTGAGGCAGGCTGGCTCCCCCATCCCGCTCCAGAGGTGACATCCCCATCCCTCCAGAGGTGACAACACCACCTGAGAGATTCAGGCTGAGCCCACGCGTATCACCGCACCAGTTCTTTATTTTTTTTTATTTTTTTTTGGATACTTGAGCCTCTGGTCTTCTGTTAGAGGGAGGTATGTTCCCTTTCTTTATCTTCTCATGCATCCTCAAGAAAGCGTGACTTTTGCTGGAAGGGTACGAAGTAGATGCTTCCTATTTAACCTCTGGAAAAGCTTTGGCAGCGCGTTTGCATGCGAACACGGCTGACGTGCAAGTTATCACCAGCGGCTGAAGCACAGTGACCGTGCACAAGCGTGAGGGGAACTGTGTGCTCCTCAATCCCAGCTCCAGGTCCAGGACTCAAATCCACGTAAACCTTAAACCCTCAAATGCGTGGCAAGGCATGTTTGAAATAAATATTTTATATATTTAAAACATAGGTACATTTAAATCATGCATGCATACACACATATACGTATACATACATTACAGGTTGCTTGGCAACCGTGTGTTTAAATTGGCTGGCAGTTAGTCATTACACTGTGATGAGTTAATAATCCATTTCCGTCTGGAAGATGAAGAATATCTTTTTCCATATCAGCATATGGTTAAGTGCCTATAACCTGCTCCCTGCGCTGGGTTCCAAACGCGCGGCTCGGTGTCGGTGGCAGCGTGACAGCAATCAGTTTTACACGTCCCGTAAGTTGATTGCAATCTCTCTGGGACTTTAAAATGCCCATTGTTTTGGATGAATTATACCACAAGAAGCCTTCATTTTTGTTAACAATCTGCCCACAGCATTAGAAGATTCAATTCCAAAGCTATTATTCTGCCTTCAAAGCTTCCAAGTGCACAACTCAGCATACAAATTTATATACACTTTATAAGCAGAAATGCACCCAGTGTGGTTAATGCAGAAATCCAATTCAGTTAGAGAAGCAACCCTCATCACCCAGGCCCGTTGGTGTCAGAGATTAATCTACTGAGCTGACAATAAAAACCTTCCCTAGTAGCTTTACTTCTACAAAAGGCCAAATCTGTTCACAGTCAGGAGACACTGAGCACAGGGAAACTGCTCCTAGCCCATGTCCTCCAGGGCTTGGGCAAGCTCCCTCCCCCGGAGGAGAAGCAGCAGGGATGAGCACAGCTTGGGGCTTTCTGGGTTGGAGAAAAGTCTTGGAGCTCCTCAGTCTTGGAGCTCCTCAGCCTTGGGGCTCCTCAGCCTTGGGGTTTCTCCGTCTTGGGGCTCCTCAGTCTTGGAGCTCCTCTGCCTTGGGGTTCCTCAGCCTTGGGGTTTCTTCATCTTGGGGCTCCTCAGCCTTGGAGCTCCTCAGCCTTGGAGCTTCTCAGTCTTGCAGACAAGAAGTCCTGGTCACTCTCAAATCCCTGCCACATGTCTGGTCATCTCCACACTTGTGACGCTGGGCTCAAGTGGAAAGGGGCAATAATGCATGAAGGACTTCAAGGGAACTTCACCTGTCCTGCAACATCTCATCAGGATGCACACAAGGTGTCAGGCCCAGTTCTACACCCCTTACTTCTGCTGATACCACCTTGGACCAGTTGCCCTGCTCCACCACATCCCCAGCGTTTGTGTGAGTAAGGAGCTTTCAGAGATCAAGTTTAACAAATCAACCCTGTGCTGGGCTAAAAAAAGCTCAGATGAAAAACACAAGGAAAAACAAAACCTGACAGTTGCAGTTTTCCACAGCAGGGTTGGGCCTCTTGGGTCGTTCTACTGTAAGTTCACCGTAACACTGAAAAGGTCAGGCATTGTTCCAGCCCTCGTGTTTTCTCCTGCCTCCAAAGAACCCAACCACGTTCTGCTGCCGAACTGACATTTCTAAGAAGGAAAATATTTACAGCTTCCTGGTTTCGCCTATTCCCAACACACAGACATCAATTCGCGATTGAGGTGTTCTGCGACCGATTGTCTCCCACCACTGGTTGTGTGGCTCCCGAGCCACAGCTGGGACTGCCGGAGGCTGCCGGCACGGAGCACGCGTTTCCTGCCACCTGTCCTCCGACGGGCCCCACCACCGCTCGGAGGATCAAGCCGTGATGAGGGACGTTTCCGACACGAAGGGAGCAGCCTGTCAAACACAGGAAGCGAGGACGTGCCGTTCCAGGTCTAGGCTGGGGAAGGGGGGCAGCTGGGGTTTCTCTTCAGGATGGTTGCATGGGAAACGACAGCCCAGGGCGCTGCGGGATGCTTTCTGCAGAGCTTCCCTGCTGCCACCCACAAAGCATCATGAAGGAGTCCACCTGGGAAGGAAAGTCTAGCAGCCACTGTGTAATTCAGCATTTGCAAGAGCGCAGGACCACAGGACCCACATGGAAGACCCTGAGTCATGGATCTGGCTCAGAAAGAGTTGCGCAAAATGGAGCCACAGAGGGATGACAGATGCCAAAGCTACCCTGGCCCTGCTAGGACTGCTGGGTGGGGTCTTCATGATGAAAAGTAAACCTGGAGGAGGGCTGATCAGGGAAGGTCAATGCAAGCCCTTGCCCTCTCCAAAATCAACTACCAGGCTTTATCTACCTCTCCTGGGAGATGCAGTATTTCTCCACGGTGTTTGGCCAGATGGAGCCCAGACAACCCACACCATTAACTGCATTAACTGCAAGAGCCTAAACCGGCAGAATGCTGGTCAAGACCCTCGTCCCCAATCAGTTGTGTCCTAGTACAACTGTGAGAGCAAGAGCAAGCCTGGCCACCTTTTTCCACGTGGAGAAAGGACAGCAGTACATGGTTTGGACATGTCCTACCTTTCATTGTCTGTGTTGACCGGCATGCGGTTCTTTTGCCAGAGGATGACCGGCTCAGGCAAGCCATGGATCTGGCACTGGAATCTGGCTACACCACCTTCCTCCACCACTGCGTTCTGAGGGTGGATATGGAAGTCGGACATCGCTGGAAGACACAAAGAGAGACAAAAATATTCACATGTGAAAAGAGATCCACTGCCAACAACTTCACATCACCTAGAGACACCAAGATTTCCCAGAGACAGCAAATGGGATTGTAATGCAAGATCAGAAGGCTGGTTTGCAGCCTAACCTCCTGCATGGAGAAACAAGACTGGTGGCAAGTTCTTGCTGTATGTCTGCCTCTGCACATTGAACTGGTTGACTCAACCGGGACAGGAGATGGTGCTCCATGACCCCCATGCTCCAAAGCAACGTCTACTGGGGTAGCGAGATGCACAGACACCACACTGGCACTTATCTGAGGTCATTCTCAACAGCTTCATCTCAACAGCTTTTGGATCCAAGCTCACATCACAGAAGAGATGCCTATCCTTGCTGTTGCTGCTAATGTCTTTTCTGCTGTAAATATCCTTCTGACGTGCATGGGCGCGACTATTTTGCTTAAATACCTTGACCAAAAGAGCTCCCGGATAGTCTAGTAAAACTCACAGCCCCTGATTTCCATCTCTGTTTGGCATGTGCTCCAGCTCATCGCGTACTCTGCCTTCCAGCACCGCAGAAGGAATGGTCACATCCCCACGCTGTGGAGCAACAGGCTTCAGCCGATAGCAAGAGCAGCTGCCAAGAGCCCAGCAGCTCAGCACACTGAGGCTGTTGGGGCTGGGACCACCCGACGGCGAACGACAAACCTCAGCGTGCCCGCGCAGGATGAATACAGACCAGCCTGTTTCAGCACAGCCACAGCTGTAACCATTGTGCGGAAAGACTGGCGTGCTGTTAGAGCTACATAAATAATACAGTAATTATTACTATTAATTAATTGGAAGGTGCTGCCTGTTGACTCGGCAATAAACAGATTCGAAGCTAATAAACATCCCAGCGTTATTTAGCTCATGATTCATTTATAGTGCCGCATCCGCGGGAAGATCTCTCACATTATCATACAAAATAAACTCCAGGAGAGCCCCCTGCTCCGCCACCCCAGCCCGATAATACCCCTCTCCCCGGCGAGAAAGCCTCGTCCTCTTTTACATGCGTCACATGTAATGAATGTACCTCTGCTAAGGAACAAGCTGCATATGTGTCAGGGCAGCGTAATCATTCATCTGCAAACTCCAGTTGGGCTCAGGCAGATGGGAGATGGCCATTAGCAATCATACATTAAATATGTGTTGCATTAACCCGCACCGCTCCCGCAACCACCGCTCTCAACCCGCTGACTGCAGATTTGTTAAACCGATCGAGTAATACGTAAGGTTTTGCAGCCATGAGGGTGGGATGGGCAGCCAGCCCTACATCGGGATACAGCGACGGGAGCAGGACCGGGAGGGGTCCGTGCGATGCTCCAGTTGGATGGGAATGCACCAGCACAAGGCGAAAGATCGTGCAAAATTTTATTTCCCTTTCCCAAGATGAAAGTTAATGCAAATATCCTCCCTGGTAAGGGATGGAGCCCAATGGTGGAATGGCAATTTACCCATTTCACACAGATTTAGCCTTGAAATGAGGCTGCTCGTGGCCCAGAGCACTCGACCATGTGGGAAGGAGCCCAAAGGCTGCTGGGGGTGGGGGGCACCCACACCAGGTGAATCCCCTTCCAAGGTGGCGAGGGATGCTTCAAAAAACGGGGAGTCTGGGGGTGCCCACGGCAGGAGAACTCGAGGGAGCCTGCAGAATATTTCAAGGCTGTGCCATTTGGAGGTCCAGACCAGGGCGAGCTTCTTGCAACCAAAGCTTATGAACTCTCACCAAGAAATGAATCCAAGAATTAATGAGAATGACGCAAAACCCAAAACAAACCCACAAAAAACCAGATTCAGATGCCTGCAGGAAATTTCCTTTCAAATGTACAGATGCTCAGGGCTGAGGTTTTTCGGTGGCTGACAGGGTTGATAAGAAGAGGGAGGTGTGAATGAGAACAGCCCCGGCACAGACTTCGCTCTGCTGGCTACAGAATTCATTGCCATTCCTTTATTTCAATAATATCACCTCTTACAGGTAAAACTGCAGCAATAACCTCTACTCTTAAAGACACTAGTATTAATATTTATCATGAATAAAACATGGGAAGTTATAAATAATTCAGTTATGAGGATGTTAAGTAAAATATTACTTTTCAATGACCCTATAATGTGGCTTTGAAGCACAGTTTTATGTTAAATGCCTAGGAAACACCGTGACCCTTGCCAAGACCAGCTGGTTTGCAGAAGATGCATTAAAAATTCATGCACCGAGCTACAAAATGCTATTTTTAACACAGGTTTACCAGTTTATTTACAGTTGCAGAGACAAAAGCTTTTGTAGCATCTTCTGTAAAACAGCAACAGAACTCGAACGCGAGTGATTACCTGGGATGCTGTTTCCAGCCTGGAAATCAATCACTGGGTGTAAGGAGAGGAGAGGGATAAGAGCACAACTGCTTCCCAGGGCATCGCTCGGAGGGGCTACATCTCTGCCGACCCACATGAGGGTTTTATATACGTCCCGACTGACTGGAACAAACTCATACAGAGGAGAACTTGCTCCTATTTGTCACTTGTCTTTCAGCAGCAACCGCCAGGACCCCCGGTATCAGCCGGGCGCTATTGTTTCAGCCACCATGGAGAAGAGCTGTACAGCACCAAACCCGGTGGGGTTGGCCAGCAGCCAGGGAGCTGCATCTCATTTCTATGCTAATGGCTATAATCATTTTAAAAATAAATACATGCAATCACAATATTCACCCGCGAGCTCCTAAGAGGGGAGGCACCCTCTCATCCATCTGCCTGCAGTCTCTGTCAGCCAGCAGTGCAGCATCCACGTGCCAACGGAGGAACTGGTGCTGCCCCAGGCACCTTCTTACTGTTGTCAGACAGGGTGAGCGTCACCCTGTTCCCACTAAACTTCCCTCTGCCGTCTCCATGTGTAGCATGGTACCGTCCGCACACACCGTGAGCGTAGCGTAGTCATCAAGCCATGAAATCAGACCCAAATCACGCGCACACTCATTGATGCTCCACGGCACGGTGTCTCAGAGCTTCTGCTATCATCTCACCTGGATTTTGGCCATGGTACGCACAGAGCAGCACAGGACAGGGAAAGGCAGAATAAAATGGGCTCACAGCAGATGGGGAATGGTCCTAGCAGCCCTCCCATGCTGCAGGGATGGGCGCACCTTCTCCCAAAGACATTGGCCAAGGCTAGAGTCAGGCTGAGCTGTCTACAGCCACACTAATGCGCGAGGGAGAGGAGTTACTCTTCATCTCTCCTTACCCTGTACTGTATCATGGAGAACCTCAATGAGGATGAGCTTGGATCACAGGTGAGACTCTTCCCTGAAGAGAACCCCATCTTGGGATCTCCCATCACCTAGCCCTCACCGGGAGATGCAGTTCCCGAAGGCATGTCCTACGGACATAGTGCAGGTGAAGCAACGCTTATCCTCATCCATATTCACAGAGGATTTGTTCTGGTAAATGAATTTGCTGGGTCTCCTCTAATCGAAGCGCACTCTCTCCATCCTAACAGGCCCCATGGAAAGGCTGATGGAATAAAAATGAAAATAGGTATCGAGTGAAATTTTTTTTCCTCCATGAGAAACTAAATTGAAACCATTAGTGGCCAATCCTTTTTTGCTCAGTATAGCATTAGTGCTAAGCTGGAGATTGACCTAGATTTGATATAGAAAAAGAAAACATTAACTTGGTATGTCAAAGCAAATCCCAGGCCTGTTAGAATCATTAAAAGGCAAATATTATTATCAACTGCAGGCACAAGGGGAGGAAGAAGACTTGAAAGGTTCAGTGCCAAGCCTGGTGTTAGGACAGCACCTGGGAAGCCCAGCTAGTCCTGCAATCACATCGCTTTTGGCTTTTAAATTACTCACGGGCGAACAGACAGCCAGGTTGGCTCTGACACGTGAGGATGCTGGGGAGGAGCTGAGCATCCCCAAATACTCACTGACACCAGGCAGTCCACAAGCAAAGGCCTTTTCTCCACATTTCCAGCACCAACCTGTTAAATTTGGACCTCTTCCAATGGAGGCATGTGGGTACAAGGCCTCAAAGTTAACACGGTACAAGGAACAGGAGTTTAACGGGGACGTGCCTGGGCTCCCAGAGGCTCCTGCCAAGGAGGGCAAGCTTCGTTAGCTCCATTCCCACTGATGAAGTGTTGCCTGCGGGAGGCAAAGGGCTTGCCCAGTGTGAGAGAAGCAGCCATGGGCAGAGCCGACCCCTTCCATGAGTGGCTCCATCCTGACGCTGGCGACAGCTGCTGATTTTCGTACTGAATTTCCAACTTACTAATAAAATTGAATTTCCCCTCGGGTCAGCAGAAGTCAGGGGCGGTTTTAAAATACAACGACCGTGATGCCAATTAAACCCTGCCCTGAACCCTTCTCAGACTGACAGCTCCAGCAGGACCAACCCTCCGTAGCTGTGAGAGTCATCATGCGCCCATCCTCCTTAGCATCTCAACTCCTTCCCAAACACTTTCCCTACCCCAAAGCGAGCAGAGGGATCACAACTTCTTCCATTCCCTCCCAACTTAGGAGACCTTCACCATTAAGTTAGCAACCTGCCGGGGAATATTTTCAAGGAAGTCAGTAGGAGAAGGCTTCGCAAATACAGGTCCCTTATTTGCTCCCCTCCGCGCTCTGGAAATGGAGGATTCGCTTGCAAGAAAGAGCTGGCACAAAAGATGGGGGATGTACGGACACCACAAATCCCATCCTCTCCTCTCTTCCCCCTGCCGTCAAACAGGGACGCTTTCCCAAGTCTTTAAGAAAAAGACACTCCATCTTCTTTCTCTCTTTTTTTTTTTTTTAAGATGCATTTTTATACAGATGAAAAAAGCCCACGTCATGGTAGCCTGGTGGCTACTCCAGCTGCAGAGCAGCCTCTGCGCCTGCGAGCCGGCCCGGCGTGTCTAATGATGCTATTGTGCGAGGTTGTTGCTGAACTGCCATCAGCCCAATTTTGAATGCGAGTTGCTTTGTGCATAGTGAAGCGTGAACAACAGCGCCGCCCATTTATCTATTTAATTCTCCAGGAGTAGCAGGAGCGGGGGCCTTCGCTCACATCTAAAGGGAAGAAAAATCGCCTTTCTCTCAGCTTTGGAAAGGGAGGGAAATATTAAAGACCAGCCGTGCCTCTCCCGGCACGGAGGAAAATCCCCTCTGCCCCTGCCCACTAATCACAGGGGTGAAAATCACAAATCTCTATTGTCCGCGTTGGGTCTCAGATCTCAAAAGAAAAGGGGCTGCAAGCCTCTGGAGGGTTTGAAGCAGGGAAGACATTTTGGAGGAATGTAGTTCGTTTAAGAGGAACCAAAATACACGGTGAGATGAGAGAGGGAGGAAGCCCCATCTCACTCTGTGCTGGGCAGACATAGAGGGAAAGAGGGTCAGGTCCTGCACACTTTTTATTTGCAATATTTGCAAACAAATGCTTATTCCTCTCGTGCTTTGGCTGTTGTTTTCTCCCCTGCCCCTGAGCTGATACAACTGCTCAGAGCGGGGACGGAGGATGCTCCAGGCTCTCCACTCTGCATTTGGCATCCTCCTGTCTCCGTTGTGACCACACTCCATCAAAGCTGAGTGAAATAATTTAAACAAGACTGAGAAGACACCCCATCAGACGGACTTCTCTGGTTGAGGAACAATGTCTCCACCTGATCTGTTTTTTTTTTCGCCTGCCCTAAGCCCCTGGGATGGGGATGAAAGGGAGACAACGGAGCTAATGCCTTGCAGTGGGACACAGCAGCTGCCCACGGGAGGGAACACGCAACAGAGATTTTACAAGAGGAGGGGAAAAAAAACAATCTATGGCTTCATGACTCAAGTCCACCAGGAAGCAAATTGCTGCCTGAGCTGGAACTAATGCTTCTCAGTTTTTTGCATAACACGTGAAATGACTGCGAGCCAAATCCAGCTCAGGTCACCTCCCCGCCGCACTGCAACGAGCAGCGCCGATGGATTCTGCCACCCCGTGATTTATTGTTTGTTTTGGTGCTCTGAGAAGCAAGTGGAAAAAAGCAGAGAGCCCTACTGGGGCTGATAAATATCCTCCGCAGGCAATGAGCACATCCCCACTGCACGCAGACCGCGGGAGGAACAGCGTCAGAGGGAACGTGCCCAGGGATCCCTGGTTGCTCCACCTGCCCTGCAGAAGCAAAGGACCAGGGCTGGGAGGAGAAGGACGGGTCGTTCCTGCAAAGGTCCCTGTAGGGACTTTATCGTGGCACCTGGAAAAGCCTCAAACGCCCGTGCGGCAGCTCTACGCCTCTTCCTGAGGCTCCCTTGGACATGCTCCCCACCACCGGCACATCCTGCACAATCACACATGCCTCCAAGTCAGTCTCCCAACCCTAAAGAACGTTTAGTAGATTTATGGTATTGATTACAGCTCGCTTATTGGAAAAATAACTACAACACCATCAATTGTTGATGCAGGGATACTCTCCCGTGAGCGGGAAAGGTTTTTGTCTGGATACATGCAGTCTCTGCACCACGCATGGCAATGAATGGGGCCCATACACCCCGAGGACTGTTTTAAACTGAAATATCTCGCCATTTCTACAAAGCTCACAAAGTGCCGTCCCTCCGGAGAGATACTGTGCCCACAGTGTCCCAGTACAGCATGCCAGGGAGCATCCCCACCGCCTGACGTCCCACCACCCTCGCTACCTTGACTAGGGAGGACAGAGAGCGCCGGGGAAGCTGCCTGTACCAGAGGAATCCCCTGAAAGCTGCTGGCCTTCACCACGCTCTCCCTCGGGCAGCGGCAACCGCCCAAATGCTGCCTGCTCAGACCCAAGACCTCCTGCAACGTGGCTGCAGCCAGAAATCATCCCAGCCTGGACATAAGGAGCAGCAAGTGCCGGTGCATCGGCACAAACGCCTTCTCGGAAGCTGCCTGAGCATCCTCAAACCTCTCCTATAAACATATCGGTCAGGCACACAAAGCGACACCCACGGTCACAACCCAAATCCAGCATCATCCCGCGAGTACCAACGGCACACTCTACCCGCGAGGCGATGCTGCTCCTCAGACATCCCTTCAAAAGATGCATCTGGGCCATCTCCCAGACCCGATTTCTCACTTCCCTCCTCGTTCGGAGTATGTGGCAGAATACCGTCACGTTACCTGCTACGCAGAGCAGCACGGCAGACAGCCCAAGGTGGTTATTCATCTTCCAGCACCCTCTTGTTTTGCAGGGGAATCGACTAATAAACAGCCCTTTTAGCACTCTCAAATTGGTTTCAGGGAGAGAAGAAGTTTCTGGCGGAGAGGGAGACATCGTTGGGAGAGACCTTTATCAGGGACCGCTATTGCAGTAATTTTTCAAGACGAAATTGCTCTCTGGCTCATGACAGCGTTTAGTGTATCCTGAGGCGACCATTTGTGAAGCCAAACCTGTGGTCCTGCCGCCCTGCCGCTGGAGGGAAAGGGGAGTATTAAATGTCATAAACAACTCTTAATTTGCTTGGGCGGACCGCATATGGGGCTAGCGAGTCTGCGGCGCAGGAGGAGGTTATCCGTCATCGTTACAGTGCTCCGGCACCGAGGGTGATGCTGGCCGGGCAACACTGGCTGCTGTCACACCTCCCAGCGGTACTAGTCACCACGAAGGGCTCCTGCGTTTCTGCGGGGTGACTTCTTGAGTGGGGGGACCCCCCAGCACCACACGAGGGTCCCTCACCCCAAAGCAGAGCTCCTCTCCAGCATCACAAGAAGATGCTCCCTCCTGTTGCATCCACAGCTCACCCCGCTTCGGGCAACGGCTTCTTCAGGAGCTCACCGCCTCCCAGGCTTCCCTCCGGAGCACGTGTTTGTTCTTTGCAAAATAACCTATGAATTATCCTACTCGAGTGCCCCTGCAGACCCCCGAAATAACGAGAAAATGAAAGGCAAGATGTCCCGCAAGCCTCTGGGAGAGGCTGGCTCGGCCGGGGCACAGCAAAGCATGCAGCACGCTGCCAGCAGGCAGGTCTCTTCCTGCCAGATTCCCATCCGGAGCTCCTCGTGTTTTTCCTGCTCTGACACAGGCAATTAAGACAAATTACATAGTTACCATTTTGATTTGTTGCACAATAAGAATGTTTTCCATCCCTCTCCCAAATATTGATGGAGATGGTGCGAGTGGAAGCTCCCGCGCAGCTGGTTTTGGCCCTGGACCACTTTGTTTGCAGCCAACTGCTTCCGATATCGAGCGTGGATGAGCAATCCTGCTTTTTATCAGCTCGGAGAGGCAACGAGCCATCCCAGCACGAGGCGTTATCCTGCAAGCCCTTGCAACACCTCTAGGTAGAAACATCCCTGCTCAGACCGCTCTGCAAAGCCAGCGGCCATCCTTGATTTTTTTGCGCTCGCCAACGAGCGCGCGCATTGTTGCGGCATCTCTGGAGGCAACGGTGGAATCCAGAAAGGTGAAGGAAAGGAAGCTTTTCATCACGACTGCCCGCGGAAATGCCATCAGCCCCACTTCAAGACAGGGAGCTGTCCTGATTTACAGGCTAATGAATTTTAAATGAGATGCATTTTTTTTAATTTTTTGTTGTCAGCCTCCATTTTTCTGCTAGCAATCATTCCAATAATAGCTTTAAATTTTCAGCATCTGGTTTTACCAGCTCTCTTGTAATTAGTTTACTAATGTATTTCACTGCGCCTTTGTTATTTTCAGAGAATTACTTCATTCCCAGCTATCAGAGATAGTGCACTTCAGTCTATAAGGAGTTTGGCCTTTGTTCCCTCGTGGTTATTCACATGGGGGAAGATGGCTCAGTGAATGACAAGCCTTTCTATCACCACACATTCTCCATTTAATGTCTTTATACTGGCTCATTAATTACCACAGAAAACTCCTTTCCGAATGGAACCTGTGATTTATAGAAGACTTGGGCAAGGTGCCATTTTTATCGGGCCGACAGCAAACAGCACCAGCGCCGGTAATTCACTCCTCATTTTCCCTTCCGCTGCAGTGGGGTCAGCCCCACGGCGGTGGGAGTTTTGCCCGGGCAAGGGAGCTCAGCAAGCGCTCGGTGCTGCCGAGCCGCGGCCGTCGCGCTGCTCCTGCACGGCTGGGATGACCAAGTCGATAGAAAACTGAGCTACAACCTTCTGCCTGTGTACGTGGTGCCTGCTGTACGGACCGAGATAATTCCCTTGGGCAGCGGCTGGATGAGTGCCTGGAGGAGGTGGGACTGCCTCCAAGACGATGCCCTGCATCTTTTTTATCAAATCCGGTGGTGCGGGGTGTTGCGGTTCACACAAGGAAGCATCTCGTAGCACTCGGCAAAAACCCACGCGGGGTGCGGAGAGAGGCTCAGGCTTTCATTAAGGAGCGGGCAGTCGGACACGATAGACTCCGTGGTACCTAGACGCATCTCTCTGCAGCGCCCGGTCAGACAGGACGGCAGGTTTGAGTCCCCGCTGCATCCCTCAAGCTCTAAAACATAAAATTTGCAAACTTCCCGGCAGCACGGGGGGAAGAGCTGCGCAAAGCCAGAAGGTAAAGGCTCCCTGCGGACCCAAGGCAGCTACAGCGTGGGAGAAAGGCGCCTGTCCTGCCTTCGAGAGGGAATAACCCAAACAACGGTCTCTCTGTCCGATGGAAATCAGCTTTAAATCCTTCAGAACAGTATGTCTTTCACCACATACCCTGTGCCGAGCACGATAAACCGCCCCCTTCTTTATTAAGGAATGAAACAGAGGTGGAAACGGTGCACGTGTTGACTGAAGAAGCTATTCGAAGAGAAAAATGATCAGGAAAGGCCGGGGTCCCACCGCGCGAGGCAGAGCAGCCGCCGCGCACCGTTGCAGGGGAACTGCGCCGCATCCCCTGCGCGCGTCGGGAGGAGAGAGGAGAGGCCAAAGGGCCGGAGCGCAGACAGAGAGCAGGTCAGGCACAGCGTCAGCATTACACAGGACTGCTCCGAAGCTCCTTTCTGTTCATTTGAACTCCGGGTTTCACTCGAATGCAGGTGATTTCCCAAAATGCTGAGTGCTCCTCTGCTCCCATCCCTTGGCGCTGAGCACAGATACTGTGCTGCGACGTTGCCTGATCCGGATTGAAGGTGATACTATCAGAGACGCAGAAAGGACCGAACTGCCGTGATACTGAGAAAATCCAGCTTCCTCCGAGCTCTGCTTCTCCTCCTAGCAGCGGCTAAGCCGCTAGCTGTCATCTCGTCCCTGTGGCGGAGTTACATACATAAATTCCTGTTCGCTCCTTGGCAATAGCAACAGCTTCCTATTTTGCTGGCAGCGATCCAGGGGAAATTCAAGCTGAATTACAGCCATTCTTCAGAAAATAGGCCAAATCCACGAAAGCAGGACACACGACCGCAGACGCAGAGCTCGTCCTTTTTCTATTTATTTCGCGGAGAGAAGCCCCGTTGGCTGAAAATAGCTTATCTTTGGAAGTCTCCCTTTCCGTTCGCGGCTGCCGCTCCTGGCTGCTAGCCAGGCTATTCCCACCTCAAAGAGAAAGTTCA
The DNA here is from genome assembly GCA_013400195.1 of Aramus guarauna. Classification (NCBI taxonomy): domain Eukaryota; kingdom Metazoa; phylum Chordata; class Aves; order Gruiformes; family Aramidae; genus Aramus; species Aramus guarauna. Next base: position 1,279,106 of record VXBL01009768.1, read on the forward strand.
TCGCTTCGGCGCATCAGCCGCGCCGTACGGGACGTGCGGTTTGATGTTTTCACCGATTTCTCTCTCCGGGAGCTCGGAGGAGACGGGGATTGTATTTCTGTGCCCGAGCCAGCGAGTGTTAACTCCTTTCCTGCGCCTCTGCTGGGACGGCTGTACTTGGGGTTGTAGCCCAGCGTCGCTTGTCGGCGTACACGGAGTTAGCGCGTGTATGCGCATGCATGTGCACGTATGACACGGCATGGGGGGTAACGTGGGTCCTGGTGCCCAGGACAAGGTGAGAGCTTACATTTCACACCAGGGTCACGTCAAGCAGCCATGCCATCTGAAAGCACCTCTGCACCCCCAGCAAGTCCTGCCTCCTCCCCGCGTACCCCACAGTGCCCTAAATGCCACCGGGAGACGCACGGCCCTCCCAAAACACGCAGACGGACAAACAGCAGCGAGGACACAGGAGAACGGTTAAGAAGGATGGGGTGGATGGTGGCACAGAGGAAGGAAGTGATGGCAGAGTTACAAACCGCAAATCTCACCATCTTCATCTTCCTCACCATCTTCATCTTCCTCGCTATCACCAGACCATCACCAAAGCCGAGGAGCACGGCCGCGTTCCAGAAAACACAACTCTCCGGGGAGGACCGGCTTCTGGTCGATAAGAAGCAGGGAAGTTTATCTCCCAAATTCCCAGCGACACCTCACCCCGGGCCCTGTTTATCAAATTAAACTCATTACCTCCTCGGGCTCCTTGAAAAGAGGTGGCAGGAGAAGAGTGGCGGGTCAAGGAGGCAACGCTCCCACCGCCCTGCTGTGCCGCTCCCGGCTCAGCGCATCCTTACCGGCACCGAGCCGTGGCCGGTGGGACACCTGCGAGATCAGCACCAGCACCGGAACGTCCCGGAGCATCACATCAAGGAAGAAAACTGATGGGAAGGGGAGACGCGCTGATTTACTGCGAGGTCGTCCCACGGCTCTGCAGTACAGCCACACCATCGAGGGCTCAGCTCGCTGGGCGTATTTTCTGCGCGTAGGATGGCTTACAACAGCGGGTTCCGTATGGTAGAAAGAGAACATCACCGTGCCTACGGGACAGCGATGCATCAGGGATCCATCCTGTGTCATAACCAAACGCAGTATTTTGCATATGCATCTATTACTGCAAGGAGAAATACCCAAGTCCTTTCTACAGGGAATTTTTAAAATGAGCAGCCAAGCAAAACAAAATTTCAGCTTTGAACACTTTGTTAAGGTATTCAAGTATTTTTTTTTTTGCTTTTTGCTTGTAGATTAGACAAACACCGGTAACCTCAGGTGGTCTCTCTTCTTCTCAAAGACCTTTGGTACCATTACGAAGATGGGAACAGGGTACAAGAAGCCCTGGGTACCACGAGGCGCGAGCAGTGATGCTCGGGAAGCCTTTGACTTCCCGAGGGGTGCTCCCAGGCGGGATATAACTATTAGCTCGCGGGGCTACACGGAGGGGCACTATCGATTTGCTGGTGGGAGGGGAGGGGGAGAGATGGGAAGACCCTGTGTTATTTCCTACTCTGGAATTTGCAGATATCTCAAGCCAAATGAGTTTCAGGATGAGCAAACACGCGAAGAAGCACAAACGTGGTGGGTTGGAGTGGGCAGGCTGGCGGACCCCCCGAGCAGTGGTCCTCTGACAAGGAGACACAGATTCTGCTGCGGGCTTGGGGCAACCATCAGATAAACCCCCTGCAGATGCGCCGAGCCCCTCACACCCTCCATCACTCCACAGCCGTGCTTCCAAACAACCCCTGGCAGCAAAATTCAGTGCCATGGACCAAAGACAAGAGGAGACCTTGATAAGAAACCCAGCGCCCGATGCCCAGCCTGGAGAAGGGCTCAGCACCTGCAGCTTCTGCTAAAGGAAGGAGAGCTAGAAGAAAGGCTGGAGACTGAAGGAGCCATGCAATCCAAATTTAAATATCAATATTTGCCTTCAAAGGCTCTCAGCGATGGGAGAGCCATACAATCCTGCAACTGCCCAGCAACGACGCAGAGGAGGGATGTGGCCATGTTCCTTCTGCATGTTCCTCTCCGGTTTTGCCAGCTGGGTGCACCCGTGGGAGAGGACGATATCACCTGGGACCCCTCCATCCCCATCCCTACTCACGCACTTGCTGTCCCCATTCGCTCCCCAGCCACGTTCCCATCCAGATGCCAGGGCTGGCAATATCTAGCCACCTAAGCTCCCTGCCATCGTGAAATTCCATTTTAATTAAGGTTTGTTAAGGGTTTGGGATGCGCACGCGAGTGTGGAAACCTGCCTGGGCTGGAGCGATGCTAAACGTCAAGGAACGGCAGCATCACAACAGCGATGTGGGATTTAGAGGGCAGGCAGAGGTCAAACGCTGCGCCTGAACGGTGGGGTTGCAGAGGGGGTTGGGGGGGGGCATTTTTACTGACTTTAAGCTCTGAACTTGAGCTTTGCCCTGGTGTTTGCAGCACACTGGGGAAATCAGAGCTAAAGCCCCGTAAGCCTGATCTTCATGGGGCCTCTGCGGGGATGCGCAGCCCCTCCTGCACAGAGCCTGGGGAATTGGTCCTCTCTCTCCTGAAACGTGCATCTTCACCAGAAAAAAAAACACTTGCACCCCAAAACAGGCACCTCTCTGGTATTAAAAAAAAGAGATGAAAACACAGTAACAAGCATGTAACTGTAGGACAGACTTTTAGAGACCTGAAAAACTGCTGGGACATCCAAAATATTCAGGACAGCGATTAAATCTATCTTAACAAATCCTTGTGGCACATAATGACTCCCCAGGAGACCCACTATGGTACCCTAATAACTCCTTTATGTGACCAAATTGTCCGAGAAGCGCTTTCGTGGGGGTGTGCACGCACACAGGACTGCACACCCCACGGGCACATTCAGGCGGGGAACAAAAGGAAATAGCAAAGTCCGTAAGATACTCATGTGGGACAAGGCAGGAGCATCCGCACGGAAAACATCACCAGCAACTTCACAGCCCTCCTCGCCATGAAACGAAATAAATAAATAAAGAGAGCTCCAGGAATTAGCTGTGAGGGTGACAGTGCCGAAGGAAAACGAATGCAGAAGCGGGGTGGGTGGAGGGGAAATCCAGCCCGGCTTGCTTTTGTGTTCTCGCACAATGGGGCATGTCAGCTCTGGAGCCTCCGCAAGCCATCACCCACCATCTGGCACCGGGCTGGACCGCTAATGGGAGGCCCCGGCACCCCAGCTGACTCCCAGAGCCACGGGGGAAATCAAGCCGACGAGCTCCCCGTCTTAAGCCGCCCAAATTAATGCAGATGCGTGGCCCGCTCGCGAGAAATTTGGCTGGCGAACGGCGGCAAAGAGAGCGGCGTGAGCAGGTTGCGGCGTGCCACGCACCCCACGCCAGCCCGGAGATACAGCCCAGCCATCGCATTAAGTGGGGCCAGGGCGGACGTGAGCCGCCCTTGCTCGTTTAAAAGACGAATTGTTGGCGAGGGGATCTGGAAGTGCAGCCCGTTTCACCAAGCGCTCGCAGATGCAAATTCTGCAGCAGCGGGGACGGCCCAGAGGAACTCCACCTGCCCGATACGTGGCTCTCAAAACCAGCCTCATCAATTAACGATCCCGTAATGCCGCACGGGAGCAGAGCGGCTGGGAAATGACTGCGCGTGGGGTATACGCAGGGAAGGGGATGAAGATGTCGATATGAGCGCTCAGGACCGGGTTTGATGGCAGGACCTCTCCCTAGGAGCAACCCCGCTGATTTTGGCAGGGTGCACCCCAGAGGACTCATCGCCCCAGAGGAATATTTACCGCCATGAAGTTCCAATCTCTCTAAGTACAGAATAAGGGTGCCAGAGCCCGGCACTGAATTACAAGGGAAAATTCAGTGCTGTCCTGCTGGAGCAAAGGGTTGGCCGAGCACCTCGTCGAGGACACGATGTCCAGCTCCAGCCCCTTCCCTTGCCAGCTGCTGCATGAGGAGCGAGAAGACAACACGGCACAGGGGATTAAGGATGCACACCACTTCCCCGGCATGGAAATGCCTGTCGGAGAGCCCACCTCCAGCCCGTGGGGGACACGAGATCCCACCTCCTTCCCTGCTCCTCACACAGCACTGGGCTTTGAGGGACCTGCGCCTCCAAAAGCTCCCGTGCTGCTACCTTGGGGAGGTCTGGGTACGCTGATGGGTATCTAACGCTGCTTCTGTGGTGTAAGATGCAGGTCAGAGCACGCTGAAGGGACTCGGCTCTGGCTCGAGCACGTAAAAAGATCTACCCTCTCATTTCTCCCCTCCATCACTGGTTTCGGAGAGCTGCTGGGAACCCAGCTCCGCAGTGGCCGGAGCCGGGGATCACAGGCGGTGGGGTTAATTCCCAGAAGAGCCTGGGAGGATCAAAGGAGCGTCCTGACGAGCACAGCACGCCAGACAGCTCTCACCGCTGGGGTTTCGCTATGGCACGTGCCACGTGGCGAGCAGCACGACCTGCCCGCGGCCAGCCCCACGCACGCTGCCTTGCACCCCGGCACGACCGAGGCAAACGATGCCCTCGCTGGCTTTTTGCACGTAACCAGCAGCCTGCTCATCGCCAGTGCCAAAATGTGGCCATTGATCTCCCCGAGGGTGATGAATTCAACCAGCAGAGACCTCCAAGGAATCGCTGTGCCAAACGCCGGGCCAAAGAAAACCCAAATCTTTCACAACTGAGGCACATTTCAGCATCGCTCGGTACCCACGGCTGTTGCACAGCCCAGGGAAGCTCTCGGGGTGGCAGCGATGCCTTGCAACGAGCAGGTATTTGGGGATCCATCGCTGTTGCTGACGGCTGAGCTCCTGCTTACAGCACCAAGGGTAAACCCAGACCCTTTCTAATGACTATGGATTCATAACCTGTTCCCACAGATGGAAAAATTTACTCCCAAATGCACAGAGACCCACAAAGCAGCAGCTTCAGTGATTCTTGTCCCTGCTCTGTGGAGCTGCTATCACTTGCAGGGAGGCAGGAACACACCCATTTTACCTAAAGAGCGGGTGGTAGCATATGGTAAGCGTAGGTTACACTCAGGAGCAATGCTGCAGCTCTTACGTGGCCCACGCCGCCTCCGAATCGCGTTTCAGGTCTGTAAGGTCCCATCAGAAGAGAAGCAGAATTTTTGCAGGGGTATGAGATCAGGAGAAACCCTCTTCACACAATTAATTTGCCTCCAAATTCAAGCTAGTTGAAATAATCTGATGGTAAACACAAAGCACCGTTGAGATAACAGCTGAGCAGAGGCTTATATTAAACAAGCATCTTCAGATGAAAATATCACTCATCTAAAAGGCATCACCATTCATTCATGCTCAATAAAACACAAAATGGTTACAGATAGAGCTGATGGAAAATGAGAGAGAGGAATGGAAGTAAAGGTAAAGCTGCCAGGCAGGAAACAGCACAAGAAGGGGGAAAAAAAAAACCCAACACTGGAAAGAGGTTGATTTAGCATTCTGCTTTAGGAGAAATTTCAAAAGCAGGTTTTAATATCTGATCAAACTTCACTGCTGGTCGCCACGCTGCCTGACGGAAGCACAGAAGGGGACTAATAGCCCTGGCGTACGACATGATAAAACATTTTAAGCCGCATAGCTTTACTTGGACTTGCTACTTTTAAGGACGTTTTACGGTTCACCGCCATCCCTCAGTGTCCTACCAACAACCCCTGAGCATGCACAAGCTCTCATCTACCCGCCAGGCCGGGATTTTCCCCCCAAGGCTGAGTTTTTCCAGCCTGCAGATTGTCACCGGTTGAACATCAGCGCTCGGCTATGTCACTGCAAGGGACCGATGGGCAGGTGGCTCTGGTCTTCTCCCCTCACATCTGGCTCCTTCGGGGCTCTCCAGCCCCCGTCCCGCTATAACAGGAGAACTTTGAAGCCCCCCATCGTGCAAACCCTCCGTCCGACCTGCTGGATGCTGCTGACTCAGCATTAATGAGACACACACGGTCTCGGTTTCAACTACCCTTCTGCCTTATAGATGACTTCCCAATCTAATAAAGAGGCAAAAATTTATCCATATTTTCTTCCCTTATTTCCCAAGGAACAACACGGCTGGTAATATCTTTCTGCTTCACTAATAAAACTTTTATAACCCCCTTCCGTGACAGCCCCTGAGCAGAAGCCCTTTTCCCAGCAAGCAGCCCGGGATAAGCAGGGAAAGGAGCGGCACGACCTGTATTCCCAACCTGTCCCAGCTCAGGCGGCAGCGTGGAACGTTGGAGACACACTTACATGCAGGCTGCAAAAATACTGCCCTTCGCCGGCTGCCCAGGGATTGTTCTGGCCAGTCAACGCACGCAGAAGGCTTTATTGGACACAGGACAGAAAAAGTCCCACTGCAACTCCAGGAAAAAAAAACAAAACAAAACAAAACAAAAAAAGAATAAAGGCAACTAAAAAAGTAAAGGCATATAAGATGGGGTTTGTTGGCTGGTCTGAGTCCTATTTATTTTTTTCAGTGGTCTAGTATCAGCCCGTATTTCCTGGCAGCCATCCTGCCATTTGCAGTTTGATTTTACATTAAGGGAAGAGTTGAAAACCAGGCAAATGTGGCCACGGGATGGACAGGTCTACCTGCACATCCAGGTCTGGGCACAGCCTACAAACCGCTCCGGTTATCAGACAGACTGCGTAACAGCAGAAACAGCTTTTCTTGACCCGTATCTCTGCATTTCCAGGATTGCCAAACTGGTACAGGTGTATGGGCAAACCTGTTGAGACTACAGAGCAGGCTGTAGATACCTGGAGGCAGAAGACGACAGCAAGTTTTCCAAAAACCATAGAGTCATCAGTGCAACAAACAAACCCAACAGGTAGCAGTAATTTCCACGCTGTATTTCCAGCTGGAAGGAGGAAGAATCAGCACAAAACAGGTTGTCTGGCTGACACAAAGCAGTACTTTATAAACCATCCCTCCCCGCGTGGGAGACAACCCCAGCGAGAAGAGGCACGAACCCACTGACTCCCATTACAGCTCTGGGGCTGCACTGGGAAAGGACAAGGTTGGCCAAGGCAGATAATTACCGGGAAGCCTTAATTAGAAGGATGAAGAGGGAGAACATGGAAGAGGGAAAAAAATAGCCGAAGCAATATAGCTTAATCACCCTGGAAGAGCCTTCCCCAAGGGTCTGCTATTGCCTCCATCCACACGTGGATATCTTTTAAGACTGTTTCTAAATCCAGGAGAGCTCTCCTGGCTACAAGCACAGGGTCAGAACGGAGAAGAAAGGGGGAAGAAAGCTACTGAGGAGGAGGAGGGCAGGAGACTTTTTTTTTTTTTTTAAAATCACATAAATCAAGCCCAGGAAAAGACTCCATGCCCCAGAAACCCAAGGCCAGGTTACTCATACATTCAATCATAAACTCCAGGAAAGAGAGGGTTTTCTTTCTGCAAAACGCTTTTTTATGTCAGGAATGGTTTTAATTAGCGTGCCCAAAGCTTGCAAGCAGCTCTGGGAGCTGAGAAGCCTGCCTCGTTAAGGGTCACAGAGAAAGCTGAGCACCCCAGCAGGATTTGTCCTGGCTCCTGAGGACAGCTCATCCCCCCGGCTCCACACCGGAGAGCGGGCAGGAAAACGGAGCACAGGGTAGGCGTCCATGTCATGGGAGATGGTCAGGTTTCCAAAGGCCATCACCACTTCTTGGCAGACCCATGCTCCGCAGCAAACTCCAGGTACGGTTTCTGAAGGGTTTGCAGACGTCAGCACAAAGACGCCGAGCAGGCATTTCACCCAGCGCTGCTCCAGGCCGGAGCTTTCCACGCGTGCCTGATATCGATAAGAGCTCCAAAACCAAATACCCCATTACCGGTCCAACTGGGTGCACCTCGCCTGCCGAAAGGTCCATTTGCGGGGGACACGTGTGACACCCATGCATTTTACAGGTGGCCTGGACCACAGGTTTGCTCAGATCCTGGCTTGGCACACGGCAAACAGCTGGGGAAAAGCTCCTTTTGGAGGTAACGTTACCCTTTCCCCATAGTCCTTTAGCCCAACTGATGGTAATAACCGCTCATTAAAGCAAAGTGTTGCTTAGAAGAGCACACACCACCTCCCTCTACATTAAAATAGCAACCTGACCTCAATAAAGTATAAAACAATTAACTTACTAATTAGTCAACAAATAACTGTTTCACCCAAGTAGATACTAAGTTGTTAGGAAATCTATTAGCATTTCCACTGTAATTTCATGCTTTGCTGATGATGAATAAAACAAGGTTGAATGGGACCTATTCACGTCCAGAGCACAATGCCCAGAAGCTGTAAGATCACTACTGGGAAACTTCCTCAAAAAAGCTAAATACCGGGACCAGAACCACCGGCCGGCCGGTGTCACCGATGCCACAGCAGCACCAAAACCTGGCAGGGATGGCGTGCGTGGTCAGAAGGAAAAGCAAGGGCTGAGAGGCTGCTAGGGAGGAAGCAAGTTCTGCCTGCATTTCCCATCCAAGGTGTAGGACAAGCTCATGCGTGCAAGTGGATCGGGCCAAAAGACCCCCAACATTTTGCTTAAATTGATTGTTTTAAATGCTCCCAGCCAGCTCCACTGTGGACAACAGAAATTTTACTCGAAAAGCTATTGTTTTTGACGTACCTCCATGTGCCCTTGTGCTGTGGTCAACAAGCAAGGCCACCAAAAGCCACCAACCCATGCACATCTCCTCTCCACTCCCTTCCAGAAAAACCACGCACCCCTCGAACACACGCCAAAGAGCTGCAGGCTGGACAAAGACCCCTGATCTACAGCATGCTGCTACCAACCCTTCCACTGAATGTGGGCAAGCATTAATGTGAGTGTCTGTGCTGGTCCTGAGGGTGAAGACTGCGGTCTCGCAGTTATCATCCATTTACAAGATCCTCTTCCCATGTCAGGACGTGCTCCTTGGTTGGATCCTGAAGCTGCAAGAGTCTGAGTATCTTCTAGCCCTGCCTGCCTGCTCTGGCTGTGAAACCCTGGCGTGCAGGCCAGATGGGACCCCATCGCGGGAAGGGACGAGGTCACAGCCAGCTCAGAAGGTAAGCCTACACAGTTTTGGATGAGCACACACAACGTGTCATAACAAAGGCGTTCAGAGACAGCGATGAGAATACCCAAGTCCAGAAAGAAGGGGCAAAGCGTGCAAGCTGCCGTTTAACAAGGCGCACCAGAACTTCCTTAGGTCTGTGGTGTCTTTCCTACCTAGGTATGAAAACCACCCAGAAAACGAGCGTGGAATTTGGATCCAATCCAGTGAACCTGGAGGTGCCCTGGGCTGTCAACCAGGCAAGGCACAGGCTGTCTGCCAGGGGCACACGCAGCACGCACACTGGTTTCACAGCCGTTTGCTGGGGAGGGGAAAGGAGACTGTGGGATCAAGCTGTCCCGCTCCCACCAAAGCGCAGGGATTATCAAACCCCACGGTAGGGACCTCGTAGGGAAAAAAAAAAGAGTTGTGATGCTTGGATCAGGGAAATATTCTGCAGCCATACACAGGACTCCCTGTCCAGGCAAGGGCTGCTGGTCGGTTGCATTTAACCAGCACTTTGTTCACCCAAAACCCAGCATCCTGCTGAGCATCACCCGGTGATTCTCTTCTCAGAGACCTCGCAGCACAACCCACCCAGCCAGAAACAGGTCGACGCGTCCAACTGCCTGCAGAGCGCCAGCCTGCGCCCGCATTACGCGCACCCGTGAAACACAGCCCCTGCCTTCCTTTCATCCTAACGTACGCCTGCTTCGGAAAAAAATTTGCATGTTAGAACAATTAGACGTGAAACATTACATGCCTTATCTCAACGATATTACATAATTGGATTTGCGGCGTATACAGATAATGAAAGCCAGAGCTTCCAGCAGCCAGAAATATAAATCATACGCTGGATTTTCTGCAGTTAAAGTTCGGGAATATTTTAAGAGGCCCCAACAAATACGTTGTTTATATTAAGAAATCGAATCATGTTATTAGGCCCTCCATTTATCTAGTAAAATCTTTAAAAAGCTCATAAACTCATTACTTTATTAGTTCAGACTTATTATATGTATTTGAAGCAATACTCAGAGGTATTGTTAAGCTACTGCAGGCAAGGGTTACAGGTCTTACGTATTTTCCTTTTGGTAGTACCAGATGTGTCGGAGGCGGTGGCTGTGCTGGGGGTTTGTTGGAAAGTTCACCGCTCGGAGCAAGCCCAAGCGAACTTTTGTGCGCGACTTCACCGCCGGCATATTTAGCGCACGGGCAGCTTCGTTTTTTCCATGGATAACTCGTCACCCGCCTGCCCACCCCTCCAACCCATCCTTCCCCAGAAGGAAAGGCCACCTGAGAGCCGTCTGCGCAAATGCAGCTGTAATCCTGGCTCCAGAGGTAATGACGCCTGGACTTCTTGCGCTAATTAATCCAAACGAGTTCCTGCTCTGCATCACCGGAGCACCCACGGAGAGCGTGCAGGAGCCTAGTGTGACTCGCGTATCAGGGAACAGTTTACGGAGCTGCTCTCGCAGCAATTCATCTCCATCACCCTCTTCGATCCTGAAGATTTATGCAAATAGCTTAATGTGTTAATTTACATATTTGATGAATATGCATTGTCGTGCCCATAGAAGTGACAGCAAACATCCTAATTACCAGCACACAAGCCTGATCGTTTCTGCCGGCTCTGGCTGGGTTACGTCGAACGCTGCCCCACGCTTCTTCCCAGAGCTGCCGCCCCTCGTCTCATCGCCCCGCTCGCTCCTCCATCGCCTCCCAACGTGCGCCGTGCGTCGGGGCCCTCGGCTTTCGTCGGGGCAGGTCAGAGCCCATCTGATCCCAGAAGCTTCCCAGCATTGCCAACATATGTGCTTTGATCTCCAGCCTTGCAGCGCCTGGTGTTCCTCCCTGACCTCGCTTGCGGGGATCTGCAGGCGGATCTCGGCTTGGATGGGAAAAAAAAGGAACCCATCCCCGGCAGCTGCAGAGAAAAGCCTTGACGGGGGACCCCAAAGCATCCTTAAGGGCCAGAGCACAAAGCCACAGATCCCCAAAATGAGGGGGGATTTTTTTTTTTTCCCTCCTTTGGCAATCTTGTCATTTTTAACCCACTCTCTTGATTTTTGGGGGGTTGGATCTGATTCAGACAGGTTTAAAGCTACCCAGAGCAGGATGCACGAACACGAGGGCACGGAGCCTTGTGACCAGCCTCCAACACGAGCACCCCCAGCAAGCCAAAATCATGCTCCAGAGTCTCCAACAGACCTGCAGAACCCCATTAAATGACTTTAGGCAGCACGGCTCCGAGGGGACTACACTTCCACCAGCAGCCCTAACCCACAGGCAGTGCTTCACCATCACCCCGGCACCGCTGAAGATGCTTCACGCCATCACCCCGGCACACAACCTGCACACTGATTTTGGCGGGCTGCGGGGTGAAAGGCATCGGCAGCGTGGCTTTCCCCACGCCGCCTCCTCCATCGCTCTGCTTTCCCTGGACTCCTTCCTCCCGGAGCAGCTGCGCACCAGGTGGAGCTGGAGCTGTGCACCGGAGCTGGCCCGCGGGGAGGCTGGGCAAGGGGCTCGCAGCCCCCCACCTCCGTGACCCCGCAGCTCCTTTCCTCCCTCCCCGATGCCTGCTTGCCTTTGAAGCCCGGCTAATGACAAAATGACATCCTGCTCCCTCCACCTCCCCTCGCCTGACCTTAAGGTGTGACGGCTCCTCAGGTTCAAAGCAGAGAGAGGATGCTCGGAGCTGAGCCCCAGCCGGCTATGGGGGTGCTGCCTTCGGTGGGAGGGCTGGGGGGGGGTCGGATTGGGGGTCCCGCGCTTCAGCTCTCCTGTCCGACTGCTCCTCGCTGCCTGGCCGAGGGAACCGGCCATTTCGCAGCCCCAGCGGTGACAGCTCTAATGGACGTTGCAAACCACCACGTTTTCCCTTGCGCTGTGGCCCTGAAAGACTCAGGAAAAAGCTGCTTTTCTCTCACTCTTTTTTTTTTTTTCTTTTTTCCAACTGAGAGGTTAGCTGAGATTCAATCGCTCCATTGGGAGTTTCTCCCTGGAAATCAAGCCCCTTCCAGGTGATCGGCCACCACGGCTCCCTGTGCCACCAGAGCCCAAGTACTTTGTAAGGTCCAATTACTGATGCGCGTGGATGCTCCTTGGCAGTGTTTCAAAGAAGGATCAGACGAGACCCAGCTCTCTATTTGATATGTCATTAAATGAGTTTCCCCTTACCTGCTTCTCAGCTCAGACACAGGCAGAGAGATGAGTCTATTTCTTCACGTGTTTCCTATCTCCTCTTTAAAAAAAACCAAAAAAACCCAAAAAACCCACAGAAAACTTCAACAAAGCCCTCCCAAGCTTTCTACGCAGACAGGGGAAAATATTTTTAATGTCTCCCTCTGCAGCTTAATATCAGCAATCAGTTACCGTAGTCTCAGATTTATTTAATGGGATGTACAGCATGAACAAGCAACCGTCTGCTGTTAGAAGCTGGGGATGCAAAACTCCATCACTGGCGGCTGCAACCATCGTAAAGGCCATTAAGGGAGCTAGTCTGCCTAAATGCACATAATCAGCAAATTTATGGCCTGTTTCTTCTGTTCAGTGAGGAATCGGTAGAGGCAACAAAGATGTGTGATGCTGACAGCTTACAGGCAGGGCTGGTGTGCAAGCTCCGAAATACCGCCTGCCCGAAACCCGCAACAGTTTGGTGTACAAACGTGCCGCGCATCTCACGGCAGCTCCATCGCGCGCGTACGCAAAGCGGCCCGCTTCAATTTAATTGACTCCCCCAAGGGCTTTGCTATGGGTTTTATAGCGCATAACTAATACTGATAAGCAGGCATGATAAGGTAGCGTTATTACCCAACTAATGGGTCACTTCATCCACAAATACTTTCTAATTTAATTGAAAACAGGAACACGAGCTGCGAGCAGCCAAAACCTCCGGTATCATCCGCACCAGCATTCCTAGCAGGTTTTTTGCTCTCCCCTTCCCACCTTCAGTAGCTGGCGAACCAAGGCAGATGTCGCAAAACCGTGTTTTGCGGCTACGGATTCACAGCTGAAGATGTCTGGATTCAATTCAGCCACGCAGCGAGGAAGCGCAGCTCCCAGGAACTTCAAAGCGAATTGCATCCATCACTTTCAGCAGGGCTGAATTGGCCTTTGCTTATACCTACCTCCCTAGGTCTGCCCTGGAAAGGAAATTCCTTGAATAACTTTCATGTGCTTAACCCTTCGGAAATGGTAGGCATTAATAAAGCCCCTCCTCAGCATCCGCTTGCCCGGCAGAGGTTGGAGGCCATCCGCGTCGGATCGGCGGAGATATTTGCCGGTCATTAGCAGAAATACGCACCTCCTGGTTTCCATTCTGCTGGAAAAGAGCGTATTTCCAGTCTCTCCCGAGGACATTCCTGAAGAGCGCAGCTACCATTACGCAAATTACTTTAACGAGAGCCGAGCCTCCTCTAACAACAGCTACGGGACCAGACAGAAATATCAGATGAACTTCTCAGTTACTGGGGTACTGGAGAAAAACCCGATGACTTCTAACTCACAGAGAAGAAAGTATTTTCTCCATTTTCAGCTGGTTTAGCGCTAGCCCTCCTCCTCAGGGGTACTTTTTCCCATTCTCGCTCGGTACCGTGGGGCCACATTGCAATGCTCTAGCTTGGCTCACCCTTGGAAATCAGAGCAACGCCTATCGCTGGAACTGCAAATTACTGAAGTATTAGTGATTACATCTCCCCCTTGTGCCTACAAACTCTAGGAGAGGCTTCAAGCCCAAGTTCTGCCACTGTTTAACATTAGAAGATATTTTTTTTTTTAAACTAGGAAAGACAGACCTTAGAGCAAAGCTGAGCCCAGTCCAGCGGCAGAGGACAAGGGCTTGACGTGGTCCGAGGACCAGAGCATCGCTTGTGCCGTGGGTGGGCACGGAAGCGGGCTCACGCCGTGAATGCACACCTCGTCCATCAGAAAACACAGGATTTTTGCAAAGCTCTGAAAATAAAATGCTTCCCAGCCCGTCCGTGAGTGCATTTCCCTTCATTAGCACTAAGATCAACAATTTAGCAGGGGGCGGCTAGGGGATAGCAAGACCAATCCAAACAGTTTTACTTAAATTCCATCTAAATGAACCCAGTTTTCTGGGCTTTTAGCAACAGAGGGATAATGTATGCCTATTAAAGAGCATGTCAAAGCCCCAGTCACACAGTCTGGGCATTCAGTTAAAGCGAAGGTCACAGATCTGTGCCCTGGGGCCAGGGGAGAAAGGCTCAGAGGAAGAGGAGTGGCCATCTGGTCCCCCCGCTTATGCAGAGGTCACTGCTTTCTGTCACCCCCCCTGTGGCCTCTGACTTCTAGAACTCAAAGAGGGGGGAAGAGGGAAAAAAAAAAAAAAAAAAAAAAAAAGCCAGGCATGATGAAAGCGGGGCCCTGATGTGCTGAGACAACTTGCTAAAAGAGCTCTAACTAAAACCAGCCACATGCTCCGCACAGTTAAAGGCGCAGCTCTCCCCTTCCCAGCGCCCGCTGCAACCCCGGCTCCTGCGCGGGAGCGTTTTTTCCACGCGTGGAAAATAGCTGGGATGAAATATCGAGCAAGGTAAAAGCCTACCGAGCCATCAGCGCGCCAGCAGCTGCAACGGGGAAGCAGGGAGCCCGGTGCGATACACATGAATATAGCAGCAGCATGATCAGGCTGGAAAGCAAGGGGCGAAACAGAAGTACAGCTTGTTTGCAAAGCTCTCTGAAGTGCCAGATACTTGCACAGGCCTGAAAATAAGATTGATGCTATTCATGCCCGGCGTGCTTGTTTCCTGCTTGGCAATGGCATGTGCACTGAATCGAATCCACTAATTGTTCCGTCCGCACCACGATTTGCAAACTAGATCGCTTAGGAGCCAAGAGGAAAATAAATGAGGTGTTTATTAGGAGGAAGGCTGGTTTCATATTCTTCATAAAAGCAAAACAGCTCTGATTCTCAGCGCCGTCTCCGAACCGCCTTTCTGGTTGAGATGTGACTTTGAGCTGCTAGGGCTTTTATTCCTCCGGAGATACTCATTCAGCATTCAAAGCAGAAAGGCATTATAGTAACTCTGCCATTTATTTTCAGAGTAAACAGGTTTCTTGTTCAATAATTACATGGGTCTTCGGATAACACACACAATTTCCCATTACCTGGACTCTGTGCAGTTTGTTCCCCGCATGCCAGAACACTGTAGACTTTTTATCAAGCAATTCTGCCTCATTTTAATCTGTGATTTATCGGAGGGCCCAGCACCGGTGTCTGAAGGGTATTGTTTAAGTAACAATACTGATGTACACATTCCCACATCAAATGTCAAGGGAGAAGAGGGCCGCTCCGGAGGATGCAGGGACTCAAAGGAAATCATTAAAAGCCACTGGCCTGCAGAAACTAAATTGTATTCGAAAAGAAAAACTAACAACAGACAGGAAGCTACTGCCAACCGCACACGGCTTAGGAAGGCGGCTCTGGGGGGAATAGCTCGGTTTCCCCTTATAAGCTCTCATCACGGCCCAGATTTCTTTTTTTTTAGGCAGTGACGGACACAAATTTAAATTCCAGTTCATACACACAGCCCCGGTGCGTGGATCGGCGTCATTTGGATTTAATTCTCATTTTTTTTCCCCCAAAGCGCAGCGGCGTCTTACCACGTCCCTTGGAGGCAACGGCAAACCTGCCACCGCCCGTGGACGGAGCCGGGATTTCCCCAGCCTTCCTCCCTCCCCGCCAGCTTTGAAGCCACTGGAAATTAGTGCAGCCCCATCAAAAGCAACAACTGCAATTAAAAGCCGCTGAGAACCTTTTCCCGCTTTATATCCCAAATGCGCTGCTGTTAAAGCGCACCCTCGAGCGAGCGCAAATCAATCTCGGGGAACGCCGCAGTTTTGCGACAATAGGAAAAGAGATGCCTCATGTTTGCTGACTCTTCCTCTACTTGCTCAGGAAAGAAGTAGTATTTACTCCTAGGATGCGATCTGCACTGCAATCGCCTTAAAAGCTACTTATAAACGAAGGGAAGGGTGCGGGGCGATGTAAAAGGCTCATCGGTGCAACGCAGGGAGAAAGCAAACCACTAGTTTTATCAGAATAGGTTTTTAAAAGAGCTAATAAAGCAAGACAACCTTATCTCATCCCTGCTGCTCAAAAAAGGCCCACAGATGCTACCACCACACCAAGGATGGAGGCAGTTTTCAAAGGTGTTGTGCAAAGAGTCCTCAATCCCGGGGAGCAGGAAGGCACCCACACAATTTACAGCTGAGAGTAATGCCACCAAGTGTCCACTTTGTGGTCCAGATCCTAGAAAAAGCTAACGCTTCTGGAGACCCCAAGGAGATGGGTACTACAGCCCTCTGGAAAGCCAAGCTGTGCACGTTCCTGCATTGGAGCCTATGAAGGACAGCAGATGAAAGAGCTGGTGGCTTCATTCTTTTCAGTAACGGATCATGGTAACGAAGTTATGGAGGTCCTCTGCAAACACGGAGGAGCCGTGGCCCTGGCGTGCCGGCAGGGACCCACACTGATGCCACTCTCTGCAGTCACACCTTCTCAATGAGTTTCCAGCCCCATATGTACCTGTTCTCTGAAGGAATGAGGCATTTTAGAGAAGAATTTGGGGCAGGACTTTGAGCCCCAGCATCATCAGCTCTTTTCCTCCAGGAAGCCCAAGCGTTTTGCAGATCTTCAGGAGCACAGGGCACAAAGCTCTGGAGCACTTCCCAAGATAAAGTAGCTACAAAGGTGCTATTTCCTTAGGAAACTAAGAGCAGAGGGAGAAAAGGAGGATGGATGCCCTCCTAATTCGGCACTGAGCTCGGCACCACCAACCTTTGCTAGCCGGCAAAAGCACGGCTGCTTTCATTTCGCTGTTGTTTTACCGTGTTTCATTCAAAATCAGACTGCACTTTACCAATTATCAGCAGAGCAGCTCCAGAGGTCCACGTTCCTGGCTCACTAATATGATGGTGCCTCCAGCAATTAGCTCACAAGAGTGAATTAACCGGGCCCAGTTCAGGAAAAATCCCACCTAAGAACAGCCGAGTACCAGGCTCAGCCTGGTTTTAAAGGGTCTTCAGCCCACACTTTGGTGTCCTCCTGATTAGGGATGCTTTCCAAGAACGTTCATCACATGAAAAAACGTCCCCTTGCACCATCACCAACATTTTACCGCGGGCTTTGGGACTCTCCCAACCAAAGGACTGACAGCTCAAACCACTCGCACAACTCCCAGCTAGTTCTTGTCCTTCTTCCCCAAGGCTGAGGCCATTTCTCTGCTTTGGCCACCTCCAACATGTTGTCGTGAGCCTGAACTCACAGCCCACGTGAAGTCCACCAGCTCTCCACGACCGCAGCAGCCTGGGCTGCAAGGTCCCAGGGACACGCGTTGCTTTTCTAGCACAGTGGGACTCTTGGTGATACCACATCCAGAAAGCAATAGCATCACCAGAAACGCCACTTATCACTCGATAATCGATAGACGCGGCTGTATGTAGAGCAATTGCACTGCAAATTAAAACTCAGCTCCAAGATAAGCTGGAAACGCAGCAGATCTCATGGATCTCCTTTCAAAACAATACAAAATACCAATGTCTTTAGGGAAAAAAAAACATTTCTAGTGTACGTTTCCATAAGGAAGGAATAGAGGAATTAGATGCTAATTCATCTGCAAATATAATTAAACTCTGCAACACCAAGACTTCACTGTTAATTTACTTGCACGTCCATGTCATATGTGCAACAAATCAGAAACAGCCCTATTAATTTACAACTTTACATATAATATATTCAGAACGTAGCATAAAATGGCAGGAATACAGGCAGTTCCATCTCAAACTCTGCAGTTGGTAAATTAAATCTATTTGCAGCAAAGTAAATTGAAATACATACTGAACTTATTACTGTGTCTAGTTTAATATCTACAAATGGGTTGGATTTCTCCAGGTGAATATTAGCCATATGCAGGGAAAGAATTCGGCTGTTTCCATCTCTCTGCTCACAATATCGCTCTCGTCCTGGAGGGGCTACGTAGCCCCGACTGGCACTGGGGGTTTGGGGTGGATGGTGGGGGTGGAGTTGCCAGCACACAAAAGTTTCAAAATTTGAGTGTCCTCTAAATATTAATAGGAATAAATATTGTATTTTCAAAGCATGGCAGTGTCTTGAAGTGTCCCTGCAAGGTGTCAGACACACAACTGGAAAAATCAAGGGTTTGGTCCTTCACAGAAGCATTTAGATGTCTTCGTACCCAGAGGACCATCACACAAGCACTCAGGAAGGTCAGGGATGTCCCAAAGGCTATTACAGCCGAGGCCTTAGAAGACAATTCAGGGTTGAGCAGAAATTTGAGGGGGAAGAAAATACTCAGAAAGTGTTTTTTCCACCCAAGACAGTCTACAGGATCCCTTTGCCCCCCAGCCAGCAGCTGGACCGAACGTCTAACCAAGACACCCAGCCTGAGCCGCGCAAATGATTTCCTAACTTTATTTAAAGAAAATCCGGACCAGCGCATGAGACCGTGCTTGAATTTCATTTTCAGAATTAAAAAAAAATAAAAAAATCCCCTTTTTCTACCCCCACCACACCGCTCCCGCCCCAGGGGCTTTATTTAAACACAACTCACCAACAGCTCTCCCCCCACCCCCCTTAATACTTTCAATCCATAATGCCTGAAAGGCTCTTTCCCTGGACCTTGCACGGTTTATAGGGTTAATTGAATGCACACTGATCTACTAAGTGTCCATAAGAAGAAGCGCCATTCTTTAAGATGTCATTTTTCCCCCCCGGCCCCCTCCCCGGCCCCCCGGACAATGCTGCGGGGCTGTGCCCGGCCAGGCTTGGCCCCAGCGAAGTATTGTTCCCCGGACGGGGGGGCTTTGGAAAACAAAACAAAACAAAAGAATCCCTGACATGCCTAAAAAAGGAGACTTCATGCCAGAGCTAACCTTTGAAGATTTATTCCCCGCTGCCCTTGTGACCCAATTCAACCTCCATTACTCAGGAATTCCCCAGACAAGCCCTGAAAGGTAGGGATGGAATTTCGGACTTTCTAACTCATTTGTTTGTGCAGGACAGGGTGGTCTGGCAACCCCGGCCAGACAGGGAACTTGTGTGCTGGGAGAGGCTTTATATAAATATACATCTGTATTTATAGGTACTTTAAGTATTATATGTAATTATCACGACGATTCCCTCTCCCTCCGCTTAAAATTGCAAATCCCCACCTTGCACAATGCGACTGCATTGTAATAGGCTTTTGTGCGGTCGCTTCCCTCAAGATTTAGAATTCACCGCCTACTTTTGGGGCTGGAAACTGGAGAGGAAAAAAAAAAAAAAAAAAGGCTCATCTACATTATAAAACTGAAGCATGTTTCTCTTGAGAATATCTCTAGTGGGGTGAGAACTTGGGAAATGCTCGTTTGGGACATCTGCTCCAAAATACTTCTCGCAACAAAGCCTTGGGAGGGCTGGGGGGTAATGGGGTGCACGACGTGCTGGGCTGGGCAGCCCTTAATGCAGGGCCATGGGAGATGCATCTATGCCCAGCAAAAAGTCAGAGAAACCCTGAAGGAAAGATGTAAGAACCATGAGGTCAAGACGGACGCAACCCTAGGAGCGTTATCTCAGCATCAGCCTTCTGTCTGCAGATGGCTTTCCCAACAACACCGGGGGGTTTGGGGGGAGGAATCCAATTTAACACTAAAACCTGGGAGGAAATAGCCTGGGAAAGAGTCATAAAAATGTCACATTCTCCTAGTATCATTAGTCCAGCAAGGGACGTATCCCCCCCACGGCGCAGAACACAAACCAAGCTGGAGAGCGTGATTATCCCAGGTCCAACTCAAACCTCTGAACGCCATCTCTCGCCGAGCCCTGCCGAACACGGGCTCCCTCGGGGACAAACCCCGCAGCCCCACGGGGCGGTCGCAGCCCACGAGCGTGGTCGTAGCAGCCACTGAGGTCCGGGGCAGGAGCTGCACCCTCTTCGGAGGGTCCGCTTTCTCCCCCCGCACAGTAACGCGCGTGAGCTTTTTGGCCGTGTTTTGCTCAGGGCTCACTGATCAGCCATGGTTACCCTTGGACCTTTCCTCCAGGACGGCGAGGGGGATTTTGCACGCCTCAGGTGCCGCGAACAATGAGGTCTCGCACTCTGGAGGAAGGGAAAAAAATTCTCTCCCCACGGGTAGCGGTAGGTGACAAAACCTGGCTGGATGGAAAATAACTGGCCGGTTCTCCAGCTGCCCATCGGCCATGTTCTGCAAAAAATAGCTACGAGCTGGCTGCAGAATTCCTCAGCTTGAGAAGAGCTCAGGCCAAGGCATCTCTGCATCAAGCCAACATCTCCCAAGGTGGAGGGGGACCTCCCCAGGGAATGGTCCTCACTCCAGCCCCACTGCACTGTGCTCAGTGGAGAAAAAGTAACACCTTTCGAGCTGCTGAACACCTCAGAAATCAAGGAGCCAACTTCTGCAGGAGACCTCAGCGACATTTGTCTCGACAAGACAAGGTGCTCCACGCTCCCACAGCACGGAACACTCACACCGCTGCTTCCCTCTTCCAAAGGGCACGATCCTGCCTACCTGGGCAGCGAGGCAGAGCGCTCGCAGGGCAGCACGCAGTATTCTGGGCCAAATGGAGCTTTCACACCGGCACAGATGTGCCTCTTCGGAGAGCAGGCAGCTCTGGCGCGCTTGCAGAGCGGCAGCACCATCCAACCTCAGAGGCAGACAAAACCCCGGCCCCTCGCTTACAGCGCCGGGAGGATTTCACCAGCTCTTGACACTCACAAACACAGAGCGTTTAATTGCCGAAGTTGGTTAAGTGCAATAATTAATGATCTTACCGCCGTCTGTGTGTTAAAAAGCATTGAATTAGAGTGGGGCCTTTTGATGTTGGCTCGCAATGTGCACAAATGACTTCAGCAGAGCAGGACCGAATTCCTCTCCGGGCAGAGCACGCAGCCCCGACGAAGGACGAAAGGCTTTCA
The DNA here is from genome assembly GCA_013400195.1 of Aramus guarauna. Classification (NCBI taxonomy): domain Eukaryota; kingdom Metazoa; phylum Chordata; class Aves; order Gruiformes; family Aramidae; genus Aramus; species Aramus guarauna. Next base: position 1,300,090 of record VXBL01009768.1, read on the forward strand.
CACTCCACATCAGCTCCGCGGCAGAGCTCTGGACTGTCTCAGCATCATCCTACCCCTCCTATTCCTTCGTGTCCCCTCTGAAAAATGACAGTGACATCATTCACCTGCTTCGCCGGCCCTGCAAGAATTCCTTCGCTAACCTTGGCGTAGCCCTTTGTAGGTAGAGGGCTGTTCTCAGCTGGAGCTGTGCTGACAGACGCCAGCTGGAGGTCTGTCCCACGAAGGGGTAGGTGCTGCTCGGGTCTACGGTCACTACCTAGGAAACAGGCTTCAGAAATGGGGTTACGCGCACAGCGCGGTGCTGCACGTGAAGTAGGAAAAAGAGCTTTACTTCTGCCTAGCCGATGGGGTCCTGAGTGACTGGCTGATTACTCCAGCTATATACAGTAAGGCCACAATGTAAATACGTCAGCGTCGTGTCAAACAGACCTCAGAAGTGGGAAGTACAAGGTGAGAGTCTGGAATGTAAAAACAATCCCGGGTTTTTGGCTGGTATCTCGCTAACTATGTTGGTTGAATGTCTAAACTGTTAGAGGGAAGAGCTTCAAAGTGACCGTCACTTAGCACAGCACACATTTCGGATGTGTGCAACGCAGCCCGATGCACCACGCTTGCCAGGGAAAAGTTGTCTGCAAAATTCACTGTATTGTTATCCACACCATTTACCAAGTCACAGCAGGCATACTAAAAAGCCTCCTGGATTTCTTTTAACGCTTCTCTCCCTAGGAAAAACTTCAGAGGGCATCAGCATTAAATCCCAGCTAGCCACACCACCTGAGCCAAAATGTCCTGGGCACCCGAAACGTGGAGGTGTCTCCCAAACAAACGCAGGGTAGGCTGAAACACCCTCACCAAGCAAAACTCCATTAAACTCCTGACCCTCCTCATTAAGATAAATGAGGTCTGACTGTCACTTTACCTTGCCACCCTTTCGCTTAAAACTGAGAAGGAAGCAGATGCTTAATTAGCATCCATCATGGGTGTTCACGGGTCTCAGTGTAAGGAGCAAGCAATCTGCTACTTCTGCTTAGAAATCCTGGGTGACATCTTCCACCCACCTGCAGCGAGGCGTGCGGCTGGAGTCCCTGGAGGGACGTCTGCGAATTGCTGCGGGGCACGGAGGCACAAAACGCCAGGCGTGAAACCACGGCTTTGCTAGAAGCTCATCTCTAACCTCCCCCGGTTCAAGGCAGCCAGATGCCCAAGTCAAACACCTACAGCTACAAGGTCTGTGTGATCTCTGTTTCTGGGGTTAGGCTTAAAGGTTTTCTAGCTCTTAGGCAAGATAACTCGTGCACTCCAGTTACAGACCCAGGACTGGAGCATTGTGCAGTCGAAACCCACCACGCGCTGTTAGACGTGCATACGCTCCCGTTAGCTGGGGAGAGGCTGGGGGGTGAATGAGCTAAACTGGCTGCGTGACAGAGTTTTCTTTGTTATTGCTTGAGACTTTCCTGCCATGGACTGCAAAACTTCCGAATCAAGGAGCACTGAAAGGAGGAAAAAAAGAAAAACAAACAAACAAACAAACAAAAAAAACCAAACCCCAAAACCCCAGATCTGTTTGTGAAATGTTTGGGAAAGACCTTTTTTAAGCCACTCATTTGAGGACCAGCAGCTACAAGGTGACTCTGACACAACCTATAGGAATTAAACAATAACTGATGTGCAGACAACTAATGGAAAGCTCCAGTCCCTTCTCAGCTCCACAAGGACAAGTTGGATTTAACACCACCACGAGCTCCCTGGTCCTTCTCCCTGCAGGACAGACACAGATGCTCAGCCAGGAGGCAGAGGGAAGCAGTTTGCACTTACGCCAGCGTGGTCCACGGACACAACTACATGAAAAGCCAGTCTCCTCTAAGCTCGGTTCGCACCCCTTGTGCTTTCCTAACATTTTGCAGCACCCAGGGAAATCATAGAATCATTTAGGTTGGGAAAGACCTTTAAGATCATCGAGTCCAACCATAAATCGAACACGGCCAAGTCCACCACTAAACCGTGTCCCTAAGTGCCAGGTCTACACGTCTTTTAAATCCCTCCAGGGATGGTGACTCCACCACTTCCCTGGGCAGCCCGTTCCAGTGCTTGACAACACTTTTGGTGAAGAAAACCTTAGTAAACGGTCTCTTTGGGATCTGGTGCCAAGCCCAGTCTGTTTGCCCACATTTGTGAGGGCCAGCAGGCATCCCATCCTGCTCTGGTGTGCCAGACACTGGGATAAGGGTCCAGCCTCAGGTGAGCTCCAGTTTCCTGCTCTTCTGCCTTTTCTGGCCATGGTCCATCTCCTGCCCATACTCTGTTTGGTCAAGTTGCTTTACCCGAAATACTGCAGCCATCGAGAGCTACTCAGCTCCTCTGAGGAAGAGAGGAAGAGACAAAAGTAGCTCTTTGAGAAAACCAGGAGGAAAGGGACCCTGGAAGGCAGGCACCAGAGTAGCGCTGCAATCAGACTCCAGAAGGACAAATGCTCCACATCCAAGGCGGATCCCCACGCTGCCGTGCAGGGGGTCATCTCACGTCACCTTCTACCGAACCACAGCTGTATTGCTCCCGCGACGGGAATGCCAACCGGACCTTGCATCTTCCAGCACTGCTCACCCAAATCTCAGGGAGGAATTACTACAAGGAGCACCAACAAGGAATAGGAAATCCCCAAGGTGCCAAGATTGTGTAAATAGATCGCACTTCGAGGTGCGATCCAGCCGTTCTTGTTCCCACCTGACAAGACACTTGGTGACTTCTCTCCGGTGAAAATACAGCAAATTTCCAAGCGACAAAGAGCAACAGATTAGACGTCTTCAGAAAAAGAGAAAATGGACTATTGGCTGTTTAAAAGTCCTTGATTTGAGGAGGATGAGATTGCGGTTCAATTTTATCAGCTGCTCAGTAGGTATATTTAATGAACTGCATTGCTGCCGGTCTCTCAAATCAGATGGGGATTAGCATTAAACTGGGAGAAAACAAAGCCATTTGATAGAAAAACACATGGCTGGAGCAAAGTGAGACAGAGACCACTTTGACCTCCACAATATAATGGAAATTTCTGACTAAACCCATAAAAAAAAGTCCACAAATATCCCAGCTTAAAAAATAAAATCCCCAGAAGTCATCTTTAAGCAACCCTCCATTTACTTCCCATTAAAAACTCCCGCTTGTGTAAATTGGATTCAAATGAATGTATTTACATTTGCAGTAGGAACCTGAAGTCAAGCTGTCAAAATGTCATTCTGTCACTCATGTTTTCATCGCACCCCGTCACAACACTGAGACGTTTCCCCCCCCACACCTCGACAGCCTCCGTGGACACAAGGGAATGAGTGGCAGGAAGGAAGGACGGCTGCTGGGAGGGTGTCTCGTAAGGATGCGGCAGTGGAAAAGTGTTATTTGCTTGTGAATTCTGGCACGCCGGGCTCTTATTGTCACTGGCTTTCAGCCAAGCACTGCCAGGACACAAAAAGTCAATTTATGTTGGGATTTTCATTGACTCGCTACCCCTCATTCCTGACGGTTTTTTGGGGCAACTTACTATGAAAGCTGGCACTGGCCATAGGCGGAGTTTTCACCTAAGTGTTCATCCTAATTAACAGCATGCCAGGATGGAGAGCAAATTACAGCGGGCCAGGATTGTGTTCATTGTGAAAAAGAGTGTGTTATTAATCTGGGACAATCTATTGTATGTCAAGGATTACATGTCTTCTCCCGTTTTCCTTAAGAAAACCCCAAAAACTCAACACGAGGGAAAAAACCCCAGTCTTTAAAAACAAACAGTTGAGACCCATAAAATCTCGCTCTTCTAACTGAAGTTTCTGAAGGCAGTAAAATCTCCAGAATGAAAACAGATCCCAAGTAAGACCAAGATTTACCACCTGAGGCTAAACATTCAAGGGAAAGCATCAGTAAGTTACTACTTTTCATTTTGTACTAGGATGCTGATGGTGCAGCGGAGACGAGGACTGTGTCTACATCAGTCCCTACGCAAGGACAGGGCAACGATAGAAGGACCTAACCCCATTTTTTTTTTTGTTTCTCCCCAAAAGAGCTCTTTCCAGGCTCTTTCTCCAGGCCTTTTGGGTAGCAGTTCCCAAATATTTTGGGACTGACTTTCTCTTGGGAAGACAAGCTGGAGCTGCATGTGGGACGGTGAGAGGAGAGCAGCATTTTAGAGGAGACACCCACGCAACCCAAGGGCAGAAACTCATCTCCTTTTTGGCTACTACCTGATAGATATGTTTGCAAGACCAAGCAACAAAACCACAAACTGATACCACTCCTAAACAGAAGTCAGTGCTAACAAAGCTGGAGAACAGATCCACAGCTCTGAGCGCCAACGACAAAGTATACGAGCTGCTGATGGAAGGAAGAAACGTCCAGCAACCAGGTTGTGCGTGGACAAGGTCCAGGGCAGCACATGGAGGCAAGAGCTAAAATGAGCAATCCCACGGCTTTTGCTCAGCCAGGCTCCCACACCGGAGATGAGCAGGTCAGTCTCTGGAAACAGGGAGTATGTCTGACTTAGAGTAACGTTCTCTCTGGGAGGAGAGCCATGGAAATAAGGCACGTCAGCAGAAAAGCAAAGCACACGATGGCAAAGCTGGCAAGTATTTCCACCTCCAATAAGACACAGGAGATGGACTAACTCCTACAGAGCATCCAGCCACGTGCAGGGTTTAATCTGTGACGAGTGAGTACCAGTGCGATGGGAGATCTTGGTTCTCCTTAATTCTTCCAGGGCTGGAAACCTCCCTGGCTTTGCAAACGTGCACTCATCTCTGGCAGGGAACACGACTGCCGTCAAACAGCACTGAGAAACACTTAAAAAACACTGCCCAGTGGAAAATGAGGAATAAGCTTGGGTCCAACTGATAGCACGAGAATGACATCGTTACCCCAAAGCATGTGCCAGTCCTCCTGGCTACATTGCCGGACCCTGGGTTCACTTGCTCTCAGGAAAATTGCCACCAAAGCCAGAATTGCTAGGACGGGGTAAGGTCTTCCAGCTCCTGCCGAGCTGCTTACCGTGCCAGAGCAGCCTGCTAGCCTTTCTGGGCCCTGTGCCGTGAAGAAAAGCTGGGAAACAGGATGCTTACAGCCTCCAAAACCAGGACACAACCCAAGATACCTCTTAGGAATGATCTCGAAGCCCGGATTCTGATTTTTAAACAGAGCTGCTCCCAACCCAGAGATGGAAGCACATCCCATGTACCAGAATATCCCGTGTTTTACTAATCAGTATTAAAAAACTAAAAAAGAAAATGCTTATTCTCAATACCCACATCTTGCCCTTTTCTCTGAACCAGCTGGCTTGGACCCTGTCGGAGTCAGGAGACTGCATTAACCAGAGCTGATGTACTAACCCATCACTTCCACGCTCCTCTGAGATGTTGCCTTCAAGCTCATTATCCAAAGCCTAAATTGCAAAGAATTAAGATACCTTCACCCTGCATACCAGCAGGAAAAGAGGGCGGGGGGGGGAGGAGGGAAGGAGGAAATCAAATAAAATTCACAAGCCCACAATCTAATTAGGAATAAAACTTCCAGTCCTGAAGCGTTTGTCAGTTTTTCATCCCGCAAAACGCATACTAATGCCCTCTCCCCTGCACCCTGCGTGCGACTGCCATTACGCCGCTTCCATTGCGTGCCAGGAGCGATCAGCATTAGCCCTGCCTAATGTGTCTCAGAAACAATAGCAATTACAGAGTCGTCCATTCATATCTAAAGGCTTACCAGACTACAACTTCCCTCAGGAGGCTAAAGACATTTCATCGAAGCAATTATATTTATGTAGCATTAAAGTACTTTCTTTAAAGCCACGGCAGTTACCTTTTTGCATTAGAAGCAGAGACGGAACGAGGAGCCCTCTCACCCCATCTGAACTCCTCCGAGCATATTTTTTGCCTGTTTAAAGATCGCAAACACACACACACACCTTTGGGGTTCTGCTGCCTTATTTTTAGTGTTATTCCACTGCCTTACCCAAGGGATCTGACATGCAGATTGGAGCCTATTTACATGACAAGGGACCAAAATGGAAGAAGCTCATCAGTTTATTCAGCTTTCCCAGCTCTCATCATGTCATCAAGGACCTTGTGATGTCTGGCAATGCCGTGACGCCCCAACTTTCAGCGTTTCACAGCTCTGTCAACCTTAGCTCTCGTTATGTTAAAAGCGAGATGTTTTCAAGCTTTTTCTTCTCTCCGCGAATCGCAAATGCTAGAAACATGACTTAAATGTATCATAACAGCTAAAAGTCAATAGACAAGCTAAAGGAACTAATTATTCATTATTTTTTAATATCAAGAATACAGAAACAGTGTTATGATTTTGGGAGAGGAAAGACAGCTCAACTCGGGTTCTGGATGCCAGAAGCTGTCAATATAGTACATTATTTATTCTCCGCTTCTTTTCCCCTTTTCCTACAGGAAGCCAAGCAGCTCCCTAGAAACATTCCACCTATGAATTTCACAGCACGCATCAAAAAAATCGAACCGCGAAGCCTTGGCGTGACGTCTCAGGTCTCTGCCATTCAACAGCTGATCATATTTTCCCTTTGAGCTGCACCAGCTGCACCGTACCGGCACGCCTGGCTTGCGCGGGAATGCCGGGAGGTGCCGGCAGCAAGTTCAGCAGCCGGGATCCCGGCTTGAAAAGCCATTTCCTTCAAAGCAAAGGCTGCAACTAGCTCTGATACACGGCGGGGGGGACGACTTTTTAGTGCTTGAAGCACTAATAAGAGGAATGGACTCCTCGTGTTTGACCAACAGTTCCTTGGATCCGGGCTCTCCATCTTCCCTCCCGAGCTCTTTGTGTTGGAGGGCAAGAGCCATCACGACTCTGCACGCTGGTGCTGCCCAGCTCAGGATCCCAAAAAGATCGCCTAGCAGCTCGCCTGTCCTTTTGGGGTAGGAAACCAGCAGCCTGACTTTTGCAGCTGACAGAGCATCTTGCGGGCACTAACCCCAACCCCATCCCTCCTGCCCTCCCGGGTCCTTCTGGGGATGCCACGAGGCTGGACCGGCTCCTGGCCGCCTTGCCACGTTGCAGCCAACCGCTCTCCTGGCCTAAGGATGAACTTGTTGCCATGGCAGGAGTCGAAGCACGCGTTGCGCTGCCGGCATGGCGGCGAGCGGCAGCACGGAGCGCCGGCTGCTCCTCCACAACAGCTTTTTTGTTGTCCCTTTCTCACCGAGGCGGCCCCGCCACAATGCACCCATCCTCTCGCCGTGCTGGAGCAGCCTGGCAGAATCCAGCTGACCGTAAAGCACAGTAGCACCCTGGCCGAAGGCCCAGCATCGCATTTCTCTGCTGCAAACTCTGCCTCTTCCCCGCCTGCCGCAGCGCACAGCGCGGGAAAGCGGACCCCACGGCGCAAGGCGAGACCCCCGCTGCAAAGACGGGACGTAAGGGGATGCCAGCGTTTGGAGGCAGGAGCTCCATCCAGCACAGGGAAGGAAACTTTAACTGGGGGGAAACAGCATCACTCGAAAAGGAGGTTGTCTCCAGCTAATGCGTTTCCTCACTGCTGCTGGGATGTCTGTGGCAGGACAGGCTGAGCTCGGCTGCCGGGTAGTGCCTTTTAAAACTCCCTTACAGCTTTGATTAGCCTTGCTAAAACTAAGGGCATCTCTCATTCATACACTAATTAATGGCAGGCTCAGAAGAGGTTGGTATCCCTCGCCGCTGCAGATTTTAACAAGGAGAAATACAAAGGTGGACTTAAAAATAAAAGCAATGCTCCTTCCTGAGCAGCGGTTTCAGTGCCTCGGAGATTACAAGCCAGCCCCGCTCTGTGTGTCAGCAAGCCTTTCCAAAATAATGAGCCTGCTTCCGTCCCAAGCAGCTCCTGTTGCACTGGAGAAATGAGCAGAAAGGTATTATGGGCTCACACTCACCAGATGGATGTCCTGCTTTGTTCTCCGCTTACAGAAAACCCTACACATACAGTTTGGATTATCTTCATTGTAATTCTAATCACCACCTCTGTGTAAGGGAGGGAGGGCGGGAGGGATCCTTGCCTCGGTCAGGAGAGCTAATTAAAAGTTGTGAGTCATCCAGACTTCTCCGCACACTGGAAATGCTTTTGGAAGATCAGGTAATCTCTCATTCTTGGGGGAACCTAGTTAGCAAAAGACAAATTAAGCAGGCTCCCCTTGGGCAGGGAGCAGTACAAGAACAAATCCCGTTTTCCCCGCGGGATGCAGCAGCGTGAATCGCAGAGGTGCTTCAAACGTATGCAAACTACGCTCTGAAACAGAAAGCCTTGTACGCGTTCCCCGGCACAGAAACACAAACACCTCCTGTGTACGTGTACCCGCGCTGGCTTTTAAAACTCGTTGTCCAAGAGGCTTTTGCATATGAACATAAGATGCAGGGACCTCCATCATCCCCTAAAAGCACTTCTGAACCCTCTGGCCGGTTCCCAGCCGGTTGGGTACAAGCTCAAAGGTCTCAGAAAAGCCAGACCCACGACCCTCATGAAAACGGACAGCCGACAGCGACGCGAAGTCCGTGGAGCACCCCGACTCCTCAACCCCGATTAGCCGCAGAGCAATCAGCACCGAGCAGTGTGCCCGGAGACAACCGGCCTCCCCAGACCCGCTGCGGTGGGAAGGAGCTGCCGGTGCCGATAGCGAGCTCCGACAGCTTCAAGCGGGGTCAGGGCCCCCCGCACCAGCTCGGCGCAGACAGGCTGCAGGCGATGGGTCCCCAAACCCAAAGGGGTTTTGAGGAGCTGGGGAGCACTAACGTCTCCGTCCCCCATTCCTGGAGACACCAGGGCATCGGGAGAGTTGCCCGAGGTCACACGGGACAGCAGCGGCGGAGCCAGGCTTACCAATGCGTCAGCCACCACGCTGCTTTGGCCAACACTGTCAGGTCTGGATTGTTAAAGTAGCGCCCAGGCTCTGTATTTAGGATGTAGACCAGCTCCTGTCGTTTGGAGGTGCTGGGCGCCTGCACAGCCTGAGCTCTCGTGAAGGTCTACAGCACCCACGGTTCTCCCAAGGGAGAAAGAAGCCGTTTTCTCTTTGGCTACTATTAAAAGCAAATGTTATTTTTGTTGTCATCCTTCAAATGGCCAGTCCAGCATGCAAAGACTTTTTCTCCTCTCTCCATTCCCTTTTTTTTTTTTTTTTTTTTTTTTTGAGAGAGAGTTTGAGCTGAGCCCCTTGGGGCCCTGTCCCTCCTTCCCCCCTGCCCAGGCATTAGGATCACTAATGAGAGATGCAGTCAGGACTTTCCCTCCCACCCCCTTACGCATTGCCGTGGGAAACCGTGGTGAGCTGGACACGGATGCTGCTCCGAGCAAACAAAGTGCCTCGGCAAGCACCCTCACCGCGGCGGGAGCTGCCGCGCTGGGGACCAAAGGGACATGGCCGCATTGCTTGGCCACTCAGGGCAATGTCACCACAGGGAGCTCGGCACGAGAGCAAACCCCTGGAAAAAGGCTGAACATCTCACTGCCCTCTGGGGAAGGCGCTGAGCTGCTGGGAATGAAGCTGGTAACGGGCAAAGCACACCAAGGAAGGAGGGAAAACAGGGGACTGCTGCTTCCGCCGGATCCTTCCGGAGGTTCGCTCAGTACCATTAATCTGTTTGGGGTCAAATCCGTTAGGCCTTTGCTCCATGGGAATCCTGCAGATCCTGGGGAATCTTCTTGGCAAAAGGATGCTCCAGTCCATGCTCCTACCTTTCTGCCCAAGGCAAATCCACCCAAAAATAGATGTGATGCAAATGACCATCAAACTGATTTTAACTGGTACAGCTTGGGGACCTGGACGTTTGCAACCAGCTCACCCCAAATACACATTGGTTCTGACTTTTTGTTGCATATGAAGACTCGGGCTGAATATTTTTTCTCTAATGCTCAGTGAAGCCATGAACCCAGTTCGCGCATACTTGGCTTTTCCTTGTCCCTCCTGCTGCATCCGTGACGTCCTCCTTGATGAGAATTCACCGTCCCCCTTCCCTCCGACACCTCCTCCAAATCAGCGTTCCTCTGCAGTCTCAGCAAAGCAATGGTAGAGTGAGCTATGGCCCGAGATGAGGATGGGCATCATCCTGCCCAGAGAGGTGGGCAGGGAATGCTGCGCTCGGAAGCCACCAGCCAATTTGCAGTGCCACGCTCCACGATGAGCAATGCGATTGAAGAAACACAAGCTCCTGCTCCTGGCCAAAACCATCTCACGGGGATCAACCATGACTTGACCTGGCAGGTTTGCTGTCCCTGCTCTTCCCGGGCACAGCGGGCAGGAAAACACTGGGTTTTATCTCGACGAATACGCACAGAAGGATTTATCGAATGCAGCGGAGTACAATGCTGCAGCTGAAGTATGCACACACTGAGCCTTTTCTGCTACAGCAACACCGCCGCTCATTTACACACCAGCAGCCTAAAACTATCTCTTTTGTACACCCAAATTGATCCTCACTCTTAATTAGGGCTCTCGGTTGCAGCAAAATTTCATTTGTTTCTTCCAAATGTGGCCTGATCCATTGTCCCTCTCCCGTGACCTGTGAAAATTAGTCATTGAGCTCAGTGACAGTGGTAAGTGCGAAATGCAGCATCAAAGGGACATAATGGGGGCCTCTTAGGACGCACAAAAAACCCCACCATTAATCAAGGCATGCTCAAGAGGTGCCAACTTACTGAGGCATGCGAGTGGCGCGGGTCCCGAGCGTGGGCTCTCCCGCGGGAGGCTGGAGGCAGAGGGATGTGCAGAGGGAGGTGCGGGCGCAGGAGAGGTCCCCACCGCCCCCAGCACCGCAGCCCGGGGAGGAACAGCTACGCCAGCATCGCTGCTCCCTGGGCAGATGGTCTCTGCTCCGCAAGTCCCGAGGATTTGCCCATCTGCTTTTCCAGGCAATGGGGATGGAGCTGGTCTCGCGACACCCGGTGCACTGCTTTAACTACGTCCGTGGCCCCTACTACTGTCGGGAGCGACGCATGGAACATCACACCGGATCAGGAAGACGATGTCAGCATCTCCATCTGTGTTCCCAGAGCTAACAGGAGAGCCTGCAGCCTCCCAGAGCCAAACACACGCCACCATCCATCCAGCAACACTCCACACTGACCCCTTCAGTGATCCCAGGACCAAGCTAAGGGGGAATCGCAAACAGCACAGACAGATCGGAGTGGTGCGGAAGTTGCAGCAAAATCACCCGGGGAACTCCCCCGGGGATCAGGGCTGAGAGCCCTGAGGGCAAATCTGTGCGGGTACAAAGCCAGGGCAGCCCCGCTGAGCCGGTGAGACAGCAGCGGGGCAGCTGAAAGGGTAAGGCAGCGATTTTAGCTGGTCGGGGCAGAGAGAGTTTTAACATCAGAAAACCAAAGCAGAGAGGTAAATCTCTGCAAAATTCAAACCTCCGCAGCAAAACAGCGTGTTTAAACCCTCTCCTGCAAATCCATGTCATTAAACAGAATAACTTGGACTCGGCAAATCCAAATGACTCTCACTTTCAAGGTCCTGCATTCAGAAGCCCACAATGGAGAACAATGAGGTAGAGAAAAAGCCGAGGATCTTGACGCCGCATTCAGAAGGCCATCTGGTCCGGCCGGCACAGCCAGCGCTGGGAACGGGCAGCATCGTGGGTTGAGATTTAATCTGAGCCACTTATTGAGTGACCTCAGGCGAATCGTTTGACCTCCTTTTGCCTCAGTCAACCCAACTGTAAAATTGGGTTTAAAGCAAGAACCTCTCTGAAAACCATATGCTGTGCCTAGGAGGAGTGGGAGCAGACTCCCTTCCCAGCAACAGGGCTGCGACGGCGGGCAGAGCCAAAACTGGAGCGGAAGAGGCGGTGCACGGAGCTGGGGTCCAGCATCCCTCGGTGTTGGGGAGCTCTGGCCGATGGCTCTCGCAAGTCTCATCCTGCTTGCCCTGGGAAAGCAGCTTTGGCCCCTGCACGGGGACTCACCTGTAAGATGGGATTTGCGAGGTCTGCCCTTGCTCGTACCACCACTGCACCCAAAGGCTCCCGCCGTCCAACGCAGGGTCCCCAAATCCCAATCTCAGAGCGGGCAGGGATCAGCACAAAAGACACTGCCCTGACAAAATCAGGTATCCTTCCCTCCAGCTTCTGTGCCCTTTTATTTATTTACACGCTTTTGCTGTTTTCAGTAACTGTGGGTTACAGCCATGAGCAGAGCTTCGAGGCAAACGCTGCCATGCTTTCCTTTTGGATACCCACTAGAGCAAGAGCATTGATTGCTCTGGTCAAATACCCCCAAAAACCGATTCCTACTCACAGCCTTGGCAATGAACGGTGGCAGAAAAGCAGCCCCCCTCTCACCTGGGCACCAGCCTTTCCCCGGCTCTGCGTGCCCTTCCCCTCTTGGCAAGCTTGCAGGGCAGCGACGGCGCGGATGAAACACCATCCCCAGCTAACGCGGGTCTCCAATAAACACAAAATAGCAACGTGCCCTCCCAAGATGCTCAGAGACGTGCAAATGATGGCACTGAGGCAAATCACTGAGGTTCAGAGAGCGGAAACTGAGGCACGGCTGGTGCATGGATGTTGCTGGCTGTACCGCGGCCAGCTGGGACCCTCATCGGGCAGAGGGAAAGCCATACGTAACCATCACGCCACCACCAGCCGCTGGAAAAACAACCGTATAACTAGCGGCATTACAAATCCTTAAGCTGAGACAAGCCTCAGTAGATAAAGAGCTGCTCTAGGTGATCCCAGGGTGATGACTGCAAGAAGACTAAGGTATAGCAGAGACCTGTCCTCCCGAAGAAAACGAGAGAGGCGGCTTTCCTGGGCAATGCCACTGAGAGAGCAGCGTAAAAGGACGTGAGGCTGAGCACCGCGCCGTCTCCACAGAGCTGCCCGCACGGGTACCGGCAGAGCATCACCCCGCGTCAAAAAAGCGAGCAGCAAACCTGGGAGCAGCCTCGTGCTGCAGAGATGTCAGAACTTCCTCAGCTGTGCTCCAAGAGTTAATTGAGACAAATAACTCAACAGTGCTACCATTAATGAAATTCTTCTGATATATTTCCCCTGAGCTTTCTATAAATGACTAAGTGACATTACTGCCTGCAGTGCAAACCCCCTATATGAGAGATAACATTGCCGGAGCTAAGGTTGGCGCATCCACGTTAGAAGCCTCGCGGAGAAGTGCAAGATGATATTTAAATAACTATCACACTGCTAAGAAATGAGCAGCCAAAAGAAATATGGTCTTATAATGTGCTCAAGTCTCAGGATGAATCCTGGCTGTTATATGCACACTGAAATGCGGTGGGTGGTAAGTGACAAACTCTTTGAATCTCACAAATCTACTCAAATTCCCAGTCAAATCTCTCCCCATTCTCCCCCCGGTGACTCCTGTATTTGTACATTTGTTTTGCAGCACACGCAGGGCCAAATACTGTAACAGTACGGATGTGAGAGGCAGCACCCCATGAGCCAGCAGGTCCTAGAGGCAGCCAAAAGAGCTGATGGAGGGAAATAACCCACCCACCCATCACACCCATCCCCTGGAAACCTCTCGCAGTCTTTTTGCTTTACTTAATTTCTTTTTCTTTCCTTTTCTTTTTTTTTAGTAGTTCCTCATGGGTATTCTTCCTCTCCGAGACTCACCACTACAAGCCCAGAACTTGCTCTGGGCTTACAAAGAACCGTAAACATTCGAAGCACCGACAATAAAGAAACGTCACTGGCATCAGGACTGAGCCCTTCGACTCAGCATTTGAGAAGAAAGGGCGTTAAACGCAAGCGGGGCCACAACTGAAAAAGAAAAATCATCTCATTTGCGGATGGAGGAAACTCAGCATAAAACACCAGGGGTTAAACTGCAATAAAACGCAAGGGACCGTTGGCCCGATGATCCTGGGAGTAGCACAGAGCCGCAAAGTGACACCAGGACGCCTGCTTTAAAAGCGTGCCTTTACCTCCTGCACGAGCTTCGCATCACTACAGCGTGTCATCACAAAAGCATCCCACTTCCGACTGCGGAAACAGGTTCACCTTCATCTAAGCACAAGCTATAAGTAGGGCTCTGCTGACAGCACGGATACTGTACGCGCACAAGAAAAACCGACAGCAAGCCCACGCGTTTAAGGTCTGCCTTGATGTTTTGAGCTGGGACTCGCAATCTGCATCCCAACAGTGGCATTGCCCAGGAAATACCTTGGTGACAACTTTGGTGCCACCTTATTTAAACCTTAATTTAAAATGCTAACTTCATAATGAGTGGAACAAAACTGTGTAAAAACATTTCCCACTCTAATCCTGGTTTGATCCCCCCAGTATGGCCTTCTTTTGTAATTACATCCCTTTGTGATCTCACTCTAATGCCTTGTATTGTGACCCATAAAATAATCAGCCCCCTTTGTCTCTCCCTAATCCTTTTAGACTTCCTTCTTGTCTCTACACTCTGATAAATGCTGCCATTATTTGGGCTCAGCAGCTCTTCCCACCACCCCTGAGCCTGGAAAGGGGGCTGCAGGTTAAACCCTGAATATATTCTGTGCAGAGGAGCTGAAACGATGGGAAGATCTTTCCTGCTTTAAAAGCCCCGCAATTCCCAACCTCCTCCCCTAGCCACGCACCTTGGCAAGGAAACCAACTTGCAAGCGTCCATATGGACCAGACCTCCCTCCTTTTTATATTTTGACCTTGAGACCATTGGACTGGAGGTCACAGCGGCCAGCGCGTTTTGGGGGGGGGGTGCGGGGGGAGCACGCTGGCCCCGGGCTGGGTGAGAGGAGCTGGGGCTGCTGCTGTCTGCAGGGATCAACGCAGAGAAGAGACATCACATCTGCCTTGCCCGGGCTATCAATCCTAATCCTGCCCTCCCCGCCGGCAGGGTAAATGCCGTGGACAGCGCGATGGAGGAACAGATTTGGGGCAGGACACAGAAGGGAAGGGGGTAAGGAAACAGAGAAGGGCACAGGGGTGTGTGGTGCCGTGCTCGGCTACAAAACGGTCCCCCCGCAGCGAGACGCGATGAGGAAAACATCTTCACAAGCCCGGATTTCTCCGGAGCTATTCGCAGATCCCACGGTACTTCAACTACTGGGCAGGTCCGTTTCGCCGAGCTTCAAGAAACCTCTTTGGCTCTAAGTTGCACAATTGACTGACTTTCCCTCTTTCCTGTTTTTTATAGCACCAGATCAAACAGGGAAAATTGCTACTCTCAAGCCGGATACGTGCAGAGCCTGATCCGATACCCAGTTTGATGGTGATTTCCAATTAGTGGTAACTGCTTGTTATTGAGTGATATAATCAATGGGTCTTACTCCACCGGCCGGGCTGTGATTTATGATGATTTGGAGCCAGCACCATCAAATTACAGCATCGGCAAAAAGGGCTGGAAATGCCACGAGACAACACGATCAGAGTCAAGTCAGGCCAAGTTAAGCAAAGGGTGGTGATGAGGAGAGAAGCGGTGGCTGTGTTTTGGGGAGCTCACCTTCCAAAGGAGTGGACTCCAGCCGCTACCATTGCTCGGAAGGTATCTTCAACGTGCAACGGCGGGCATCACCTTCCGGCACGCACGAGGGAGACACAGCTCCTCAAAGGGACCCGCGAAGACACCGCCAAGCAGGGTCTCCAGAGAACACCCTGCCTACAAAACCCATTTTAATTAAGACAGCTTGGAGTCATGAGAAATGACGAAACTGTCATTAGGAGAAAGAAAAGATCTGCGTTCAATAACCTGATCAGATTATAAAAACATGTTGCATTCCACAACCTTTTAAACTAACACACCAGGGTTTGAACAGACGCAGAAACAGCAAGTGAAAAAATTCCAACCACCGCGTTGGGCAGAGGGTGGAAATGCCGAGGGCCTCCGCTCCACTCAGTCACGCGTAGGCTTCTTGCACACTTGTACTCGTTCAAAAGACCGTTACGCTACAAAAATATTATCAGCTTGTTTAGCACCTCGCCTGCCAATCCACAAACCAGCCAGGATCCACTTCCCTCCTTCAATAACAAACAGAAATTCCCCTGAATTTTAGTTAAATAAGTTTAATGAGACAATTTTTAGGAGGAAGGGGTTTTTTTTCCCCCGTTCCACGGGGAAACCGCACGCACCTCGAGCCCGTCGGGGCCGCACGCGCAGCGGCTGCGAGCAGCATGTTCTTCCAGTTAAATTTTACTCAATGCCAAGCGCCGAAGTAAATTTGAAACATAAAAATATGATATCCAGCCCACATTTCCTGAATGCAAATATGTACATTCCTCCGAGCCAAGAAGATTATATTCCAAGCAATAATACAAAGCCAGGGTCTGTAACGGTGATATGAGACTAACAGCCTGCCTTTGAAGACAGCGAAAAGTGCAGCAGAGCTCTCGAGGGGCTCCGGTCTGTCAGATCCCTTTTATTCCTCAGTAGCACGGCCTTGATCAACTTTCAAGATTTTTGTTTGTGAAAGGTTTTTATTTCTCCTTTGCTTTTGTGTTCGGATGTCAGGCTCAGAGGGAAGAAGAGATCAGCGCTGGGATGAGGTTTTACCCACCGGCAGTATTTACTCTGCTTCGCAAAAGTCTGCTTAGCGCTTGGGTTTGGGTTTTTTTTGTTTTTTTTGTTTTTTCCTTCCAGGCAGCCAGCACCCATCTCTTCGATGCAATGGTCCCGTCATCTCTAAAATGGGGATAATTACCCTCCACCTTTCTTTGACTTGCTTATCAGGACTCGGGGCGAGGAAAATCACTATTACTCGTGTGTAACCACCCTGAGACGCGGGGGGCTCGAGGGTGCAGCTGTGATTCATTCTTAGGAGGTTTCAGCTACGTGCAAGCCAAGTCCTACGCACAAGCGCGTGTTCCTGCGGTTCAGGCACAGCGAGGGAGCTCGCTCTGAGCAGCAAGTTACATTTGCCCACATCATCCCGTTTTATTCCCATCATCCGCAGGCACCTGTGGCATCCAGGCCAGCTGCCCCGTGTTTTGTGCTGGCTTCACCCAGACCTTTTCTCAGGATTGGCAAGAAACCAAGCCTGAAGCCAGAACAGGGTCCAGAGCGTTTTCAACACGATCCCTTTTTCATTTCGATTCACACAAAACTACGGCTACAAAAGGAAACGCTATTCAGGGACACCCGGCACATCGCATACATATTGATGCAGGAGCCGAGATAACAGTGTTTATTGACAATCCGCTATCCCAAAGGTAATTCCTCCGGCTCTCACGTCTCCTGTTTACAGGTCTGAGAAGTTTGACATTGTGCTTGCGCGTCAGCCAGCTCCCAGCTCATAAATGCCGGAGCCGTTCGCCAAAAGCGCTCCAAGGTTTAGCGCCGCAAGACTGACAAGTCGGAGATCCAGCTGCTAATCTGGCACGGACCCAAAGCCCTTGGCTCCTGGACAATGTCACTTCTTCCACCACTGAAAAGCTAGGTTTGCAGATGGCCACTTCACGCACTCGGGGATTGTTATACACAAGGGCTGGAGTGTTCCCTTGGTGGGCTGCCAGCCGGCCCCGGCGCTGCGGGGAGCGGGTAGCAGCGCTCCGAAAGGCCCCCCGGGTTTGGGACCCCGGCCCCAGACTTTGCCGTAGAGTTTTCTTGCTTTGCACCAAAAAAAAAAATAAATCACGGTGCGATTTACAAACGCAACAGAAGTGGTCGTAAGTGGCTTGCACAGAAAGAAGAGCGGCCGTCATCCCCCAGACATGTCGGAGAACCCTTCAGTAAAACTTATTGAACAAACCAGCATCCGGCCAGGTCTCGGGGCTGTACCGCACACCCGTCCGCACGCCTGTACGTAAATTCCACCTCCTGGTTGAACACAAAAAGGTTTAGCAGCTGCACCTCCAGAGCCCGCGGACGTGCTGCGGGCAAAGCTGGCCACCAACACAGCAGGGACAGAAACCCCCGGGACACCTCAGCTCTGCCAGCAGCCCCGGGACAAACTCAGACCAGCGACCAGAGCCTGGCGGGAGAGCCGGCGGGACCCACCGCTCCGGCCACGGCGATGCAACAGGCGACGCCGCCGGGTACTGCGCAGGGCCGGAGTCACAGCCTGCCCTGTAATTCTTCCTCCCCCACCTCTAAATTTCATTCCCTCGCTGACATTTTCATCTCTCTCCTCCTCCGGGCTCCCCTACCAGACAATCTGTCTGGTGTTGTTAGCCTTGCCCCCAGAGGCACTGCCACGCCGGGTAGTAAATAAGACCTTGCTGCCTCCACACTGCCTGCCTTAAATAACAAAATGAAAGAAACCATGACCTTCAGAAGGTCTTTGCCGATGGTTTGGAAAATGCCGCCTGCCGAGCAGAGCCCGGCCACGCTGCACGGGCTGCAAAGGGGCTTCCAAACCCACCGCAGGAGACCCAGGAACCCTGGACTATTTCACCGCGTGACTTTAACATAACTTACCCCTCCAAGACAGGGAATTTACTGCTGGAAGGTGGCTTTTAGTTTTCTCCCCCCTGAGAAGGCTGATTAGCTCTTCTTTCATGCCTCGACAGCTCTACAGATGCCAGCCAGATCCCCACACCAGCTCCAGGTTCTTTTTTTCCTCTTCCTCCTCTTTAGTCCTCCCTCCCTGAACACCCGGCTCCCACCACGCTGCCCTCCTGCTTCCCGGCGAAGCCAGTGCCCCTCGCGGGATTGCCCCACGAGGTACGGGTGGGACGATGCCCGTACTTACTCGCTGCCTGAATCTTCGCCTTCCGGCTCACCACCAGCCCGTAGTGGTTTTGCGCCATGCAGTCGTACTCGCCTTCATCCGAGGACCCGTCGCCCCGGACCCTCTGGAAGCGGGAGACGTAGAGGGACCCGTTGGCCAACATGAAGGCATTCTCGCTGTCCACGATCATCACGCCGTTCTTCCGCCACGTGATGGTGATGGGCTGGATGCCCTCCACCTGGCAGTAGAGGATCAAGGGCTGCTCCTGCACAGCGATGTCATCGCTAGGCTCCACAACGAACGCCAGCTCGGAGGAACGGCCAAAATCTAGAACGAAGAGAGAAGGACAGAGTCAGCAGTGCCTCCACAAGAAGCAGCGAGAGCCAACCGCCACGGCAGCTAACGGGAGGATGAAAACGCTTCGGACAGAGTGGGAGACACCAGGGCTAGAGGGTGCAAGTGTTTCGGAGAAACAGGAAACCCTTGGGCATGCTTTGCCTCCCAAGGCTTTGCTATCGAAACCTCGGGGCGCAGTTTCCAGAGGCACAAGGACAAGCGCAGACCTTCACGGCTGCGTTTGGAGACTCCCGCGAAGGGGACGGGCAGGCACACCCCTCCGGTGGCTTGCCAAACCCCAGCTCCCATTCCTACATCCCCTCTCCAGCTCCCCTCGCAGGGGTGCAGCAACAGGCAATCAAAACTTCCATAAGCACGGGGCATCAGCCGTTCCCCACCCCAGGAGCAGAAGTTTACACCAGTGCGAGAAATCCGCTCCTCTCCCCCACGTAACCCGGCAGAGGGGGGGCTGTGCCGTGCCCCAGACCCGTTTGCAGCACAGCCGGCGGGGGTGACGAGGGACATGGGCAGCTCCCGGTTCACCCATACTGTCACCGGCATCTACGCGACGCTTCTCCCTCTTGGCAGGGCAGGAGGCTGTTTGCCTCTCCCAGGTAACACCGTGCCCTTCTGTCACTTTGGTCTCTCACACCGTGCTATGAAGAGCATCTTCTCTTAATGAAGAGCAAGTTAAGCACCGAAATACAACCGCACAATGTTCTGGCTCAGCGACACAAAAGGTTTCTTGCAAAGCAATTACGCTAAACGACGTCCGCGAGAGATAAGTTATTGCAGAATTTGCACCAACAATAGGCAGACCCTCGCTTCCCTTCATACAGATACATCCTAATTTACTTCTTTTTGCCAACAGAACGTTTAAACACCACGTCTTTGGCATGTTATGCTTCACTTGGTCCAGCACACCTTTTTAGGGTATAATTTGCCATACAATCATGATTAGACCCCGCAGAAGATGACAGTAATAGAGCTATTGTTTAAAGATTAGCCCAAAACACACACTGACATGAAAGACAAAAAGCGGCCAAGTCGTATAAATATTTGAAGGGTGTAAATGCAGGGATGGAGGCGAATTATTTTTTTTTTTTTTAAAAAAAGCAGCAACGGAGAAGAAATTCCAACAGTGTGAGAAAACCACAATTTCATCCGAATACGGGGAACGCCTGTCTAACAAGCCTCTCGTGCAGCAGCCCCTCGATGGGTGGAGGTTTCCAGCTTCTCCCCTTTCACGGGCTCAGGGGGGGCTGACTCCACAGCCGCCCGCAGAATTGGGGCGCACACGGGCAACGTCTCCTGGCAAACATCAGCCAGAGCACAGTCTTTGTGACGCCGGTCCCTAATACGGACCCCACCAAGGACAGGATCCCACCACACGAGGCTCATAAAAAGAGTGGAGGGCAGATCCTTAATGCACGGTAAAAAAAAAAAAAAAAAAAAAAAAAAAACCAGAGGGGAAAGGAATAACGCCAAGAAAAAAAA